>JAUTBV010127304.1:0-12483 GCA_032361325.1 Lepetodrilus fucensis | reverse complement strand
TTATTTTGAATATAAATTTAATATTGAGTGGTTTTGAACTGAGTTCTGACAGTATCCGCTTTCCACGCCCCTGTGGGAACATACACAGACACTGATTCCGTGGTTCAAGACCTCAGTCATAATTACACGAACTATTTACACGAAGAACATCCTATAGTTAACATTAATACTGGACTTTTCAAGGTACTCAACACAATCACTGATCGCTGCATTGCCAACGGAAGTGACCTTTCATGACACCACAATACCCGTGTTTACTATAGAAAGAAGTGTTTTTTGTTTGTCGCTTTTTATAAATGGTGGAAGGGCTTCGGAAGTCGGTGACTTCACCGGAAGTTGCCCACCTTGTCCAATGGCACGAGACGTCCATTGCCCTGCTGCACGACACGTGTCACGTCGCCACTCCTGCTGATGCTGTTGTCTGGAAGCTGGCGCACCTGGTGATAACAAGTACGACACTATTTACTATAAGTGATTGCATTCGTCAGAAGACCATATATGCCTACATCGGGCGATTAGAGAAATGCTAGAGGATCTAGAGAAATGCTAGAGTTCGCGCGAAGTCGCGAAAGCAATGCTAGAGTGACGTCACGAACGTGCTATAGGACGGACGGCCCACTAAGCACGAACACTTGTCTAGCAACAACTAGACATGCGCAATAACACTTCCGGGCTAAACTAACGTAACCGCCCGAAGTAGGCCAGTGTTGCCAATTAAATACACCATTAGTATCGCTGTGTGAAGCAGATGACGCGACACTTCAAAGAGCCAGTGTACTTTGATGTCTCTCTTCTGTGTGATGGTCTGCTTTGACTTGAGACTGGACGGTTCCACCATGATGTACTGAACACGCTGTTGTGGCGATCCATGCTGAAAGAACACCGGACACAGATCTGATTTGGCCTACTCAGCACAATCCTACTAGCAGAAATACAATGTTTAGGAATGAGATATACATTGACTACATTAATGCCCTGGACAGTCAACATAGTCAATCCTATACTCATCGAAAATACTCTAAAACAATAATGTACCGATATAGATAGGCCTATACTGCACACAGGCTTCTATATCGTGATATATTGTTATTTCTGAGGTATTCCTAATAGGCATAACTTAAAGAAAAGGTCATCAATAGCTCATCACAAGATAACACAGAGATGCGCATACCGCAGTCGTCTTTGCGTTGGCCGGGAGAATGTAGGGTGGGTTGCGCAGCGTCTTCGATTCCACTCTCTTGCCGTCGTATCCATTCTGGTAATACACTCCGTTGCCATAGCTACCCGCATTGTCATAGTACCGTCTGTCGCCATGGTAACTGTCGTCCAGACTGTCAGCTGTGGAAGGTCGTGTCCTGTGACGACGTTGTCCGCAACAACGTCCACAGCAGCGTCTACACCCTCCTCCTTCTCCAGTTCTGATCACGTGGTCCAAACATACAGCATAGCAAGGTATATTTTATTCAGCGTGCTCAATGAACCATTCATAAAATAGTCCACATGTTAGCTTTTTTTTAATGTTTTCCTGATTTTGTTTATGCCACCTTTGTACTCCGCGAATTATAGTTTAATATAACATATGTTTACATCAATATTAGTAGTGAGTGGAATACACTACACTTACCCGCAGCAGATGGCCACCAAAGCCAAAGTGATACACGTGAAGAGTATAACACTACACTTACCCGCAGCAGATCTGGATGGCCACCAAAGCCAGAGTGATACACGTGAAGAATATAACACTACACTTACCCGCAGCAGATGGCCACCAAAGCCAAAGTGAGACACGTGAAGAGTATAACACTACACTTACCCGCAGCAGATGGTCACCAAAGCCAGATTGAGACACGTGAAGAGTATAACACTGCACTTACCCGCAGCAGATGGCCACCAAAGCCAGAGTGATACACGTGAAGAGTATAACACTACACTTACCCGCAGCAGATGGCTACCAAAGCCAAAGTGAGACACGTGAAGAGTATAACGAAGAGAAGACACGCGCAGAGAATCGCCAACCAAGTGGGGAATACTGGAAACAAAAACAACAAATACAGGTTTTTACCCCCACTGTCCTCGTCAACAATATTAAATACATCGAACCTTGGCCATATAGTTGTTATAAATACGCACTGACATCGGGTTGTGGAGCAGATAGGGGTTGGTGAATATCAGCATGTTCTTTTCTTAATGGAACTAAAGCTTTCTCAAATATAAAAGCAAAGAATACTGTCTTAGATTATGATTTAACAAATAACAATATTGTCTTTACATTATCCATGTCTATTTTAAATAACGATTCCAGTTCCCCCCTGTTTCAACCTATGCATGAAATGTTTTTTTTACTTTGGATATATGTCAGGGTGCACACACACATTAATATGTTGTCACTCTCTTGCCACCAATGAAAATACAGAGCAACATTAATATAGCTATATCTAAATGACTGTATTAGAATAGAAGACATATATGAGAATGTACCGACCCGGAGAAATGGTACGTTCTATGATGGAGCATGTTGGTGCCATATTTGGGGTCCACGTGTTAGTTCCGGTGCACGCGACCCTCTGGCTTCCGGACGTCATCGAGAACCCTTCCGCGCAGACGTAGTCGACGATATTTCCGGTCCGAGACAGTTTGCCATTCAGGAGGGGTGGAGGGAGGTTGGTGCACGTGAAACTCATCTTTAACCTTTAAACTCAGTCACGTGTCCATCGAACCAACCAATGAAAATGATGGGTATTGTTCAGTCAGTACCTTGACGTTCAATGTTGACGCAAATCGCGCTGTGAAAAGACAAAAACAGATGAGGATAAAATGGCGCCAACTCTGTCTACAAACAATAAACACAAGTTCTAAAAGCTAGTGATTTAACGGAGACAAAGAACTTACTGAAATTATCAATCACGTGTACAACGAAAAATAACGAAAAATAACATTCTAAAATTAATATGTTTCTTTCAGTATCGTGGATACTTTAAAATTCAATATCGTTCAAATCCAATAAATAAATATGAACATCAATAACAGTTGGTCATGAACATTCGGAGAACCTTGTTCCACAGAACAAGCGTAGCTCTACGATCCTGCGTGGAACGTGACGACAGTCATGATTTGATCCTGGGGCCGTATTCTCGAAACTTAAGAACTTCTCTGTCAAAAAGGATCTATCTAAAATTAAGTAGAAAAACAAGTATTAGTAGCCTTACGAAGTTCTTACGACATGAAGTTTCGAGAATACGGGCCCTGGTTAGAAAAGTCAACAGAACAATTTAAAATTGACTACACCTGCAATCAGAAACTAATACTATAACTCTCTTTAAAACAAAGCTATATGTTTATTGTAGGAATTGATGGTCATAACAACGTTTTATATTTGATTACGTTCGATTAATACACAAAACTAATCTACAATTGATAAATATGTCATACTGTGACCGATAGCTAACATAAAAAAGTATATTCACACACCACATATTAACCAACGTCTAAAATTGTATATCATGAGTGGACACTCTTTGATCATTGACATTACACTATTACATGCACTTACCTTCTATGACACCCATAACAACTATTAACTCATATAGCATAACGACAGCATATTCCGAAGGCGTATTGTTAACTTGCTTTTGTCAGAGCTGTGTGTTCCAGATACGCACAAACAATGGTTCGATACTAACAATGATTGTCAACAGTGTTTTATGAGTGATAAGACACAACGTTATGTCCGTAGACCGTATGTTTTTTTGACAAGCAGGCGTACACGAGAGCTCAATAGCCGTTCAATATACACTGGTCTGCGGGTAGTTATAGAGATTTATATCATTCATTTATCGCACCCGCGTATACGCATTGATTTATTGCTTGTAGGGATTTATTATTGTGGATCAATTCTGCGACAACCACGAAAGTGTAATTTGACCTGTGTGATGTTCATACCAAAATATAAACCTTTAATAAATAAGATATATCTTTGTATAGCGTTCAGCTATGTTTTGTAACTTTGATAAATACAAGTTAAAACAGTTTAAATTGTAAAATGAAATACTAAAGTTTTAGGCAATGAATACCATGACGTTTGATCCAAAGTTGTTTAATTGGAACTGCGACAGGTTCACTCGATAGTATACGGTAGCTATAAGTCTTAGTGAGGTCTATAAGTAGACAGCAATATTTACGTTATCACTAGTATTTAAAAAATAATTAAAACTATCAAAGAAAAGTCCACTACAGTTAGATCTCGACAAATGGAAAGCGTCAAAATGTGATATGCCACCCTAATTTACAACTTGAATTATCAATTAATTATATTTCTGAATAGTCTTTCCATTCAACAATTTATTGATATATTCCAATATGTTTGGTTGAATAATTTAATTATCGATTTAAGTAAAACCATATTTATTGTTTAATTGAGCCTGTGTACGTGCGCATAAAACACTCATTGAGCCTGGGTACGCCTGGGTGCGCATAAAACACTCATATTAAACTTTAACACCTTTTATTTTATACAGACAGTTATATTAACACGTATCTTTCAATACAATATTATACACATACTATTCATCATTAGTCGTTTATATGTTTCTATTTTAGTAGGCTCCACCTCTTCCCTCATCTCTCTCTCTCTATCTATATATATATATCTCTCTCTCTCTCTCTCTCTCTCTCTCGCTCTCTCGATTTCTTACAGAAATGGAAATGGTTTTCAACAACATAACTGACTTACTAAGTTATACTTCTTACTCGAACACAGAAACCGAAATAACAATACTTACTTACCTGCAAGTCATTTCTGTCTAAATCAATGACATAGTTTGCCGGTTCAGATATATCCCCACAGAATGCCCGCAATTCACCACGGAATACTCAAACAGCATAAACCTCTCCCAAAATACATATTTAATATGAACAGCACAATCATAATAGTTAAAATGGAAAGCAACTTCACGTCCACGTGTCTAAAACCCATACATGTACATTTTCAAGTGTGTGTATATGGCGTGACTCTATACAATATAGGCATGTGTGTACTCCATTTTGTTTGTTTTGATTTCGAGATCACGAGAGCCACTATTTCAGAAAACAAATGCGTCTGTGCCTATAGAAAAGCAAGGGCAGGTTGATCTGTTTGCGCAGTGTAAGGAATATACCATTAGAGGCTAGCTGCCGGGGAGTTAAATGACGTCACAGGAAAGGATAGTGCAACCTGATAAGCCAGAACAGTGGACTGTTCTTTATGTAATGGAATATATATTATCATTACAATGTATGTCTATTCAACTTTGAAAGCATATACCAAAGCTATTCAGTTAGACACTCAATCGGAAAGTGATGTACTTTAATTTCTAGCGACTAATATAAAACATTGCAGGAATATTTTCTAGGGGGAAATGATTCATAATGCATGTACGTATTAACTCCAATTCGTTCCAAAACGACAACTTAATCTGTGATAGCGGTTAATTACTTTAGACCCGCAAGGTGTCTGGGAATGTTTTCAATACAATGAGTTCATAAAGCATGCGTATAAATAAACATTCAATGAAGTACCGTTCATCCAAGAAAACAAAATACATTGCAAGGATAATTCTTATTTTTATTCAGTAGCACAGGTACATGACGTTATGAATTCACACGAGATATTATTTTAATTTTATATTTAATTCATAAATCTTTAGGTAGACTTACTTCGTACTTTATTGTTGGAATCATCAAATGAAGTTATTAAATGGAAGTGTAGCTATTTCAAGTGGATTCGTAAAGTTCTGCAACCGTGATGATCAATTCCGGAAACACGTGATCAATTCCGGAAACACGTCGTCAATTCCGGACACACCTCGTCAATTCCGGAATCACACAGTTATTTGGTGATGTTGTTGTTCTTGCGGATGGGATGCGTGTGAGGCATCCACGCCTTCTCTTTCACTGGTGGATCTACCTCAGGCACCACGTAGACATGAGTAGGGTATATCCCGTCTGATCCCTGTATACAGATAGTCAGATATATTATATTATTTATATACATTGAACCCACAGCCATCTCAGAATTGAACATACAGCTTGTAATTATAACAACTGCATATTTACTTCCCAAGTCTTTCATATTGTATAACTTATATGACACATTACATCTTCATAGAAACATAGGTAGTTTCCACAATACAAATCACAAGGGTACTTCTAAGGGTTCGAGGAATGTATACAGATTTATATTGCCAGATCTCAATCTAGTCTATGCTTCTGTGTCTATGCTACATGCACATGACTCCGGTCCAACGTTCTACCACTGCGCTACATCCCGCCCTGGTTTTCTAATACTGAGATGTAGGCCTACTTCCAAACAATAATCAACGGAACAGCTCTTGTAGATATGTCGATAAGTAGACAACGTGTGTGTGTGTGTGTGTGTGTGTGTTCATGTGTATGTGTGTGTGTGTGTGTGTGTGTGTGTGTGTGTGTGTGTGTGTGTGTGTTCATGTGTATGTGTGTTCCTGTGTGTAAGCCTATATTGGAACTCGGAGCACGAACATCTGAACCTGCATAACCATGTCTAGCAACGGGCACATATAGTAGACCCCTGTGTTCTCAACATCCGATGTTCTTACGTCATCGTCTTCAACGATTGAGCGACGGCGACGACGACGTGACCTTCCACAGCAACCTTCAGAGGACTGGGTTCCGTCTAGTGATGACACGCTGTTGGAGCCCCACCTGAGTTAGACGTAATGTTTATATTACCTAAGATCATTATTGGAATCAAGGAACATCTGGCTTGTCCAAGCAACCAAAGTGTTCATATGATTGTTTTAGTTGGACATACCCAAGTATCATTATAATTGATGGCTTCATAACATAGAGTCTACAATGTCATTGTTTCTGCAGAACTTCTGCTATGTCGTAGATAATAATTTAAAATGTTCATGGATGTTCATAGAAGTCGACAGGCATCACAAAGGGTTGAATAATACAATCATATATTTGGATTCAAAGAAAACAATGTCTTTACTCATCGATCATAAGGATCTTGCATACCGCGATCTAATAACATATTTAGAACAACTACTTCAATACTATAAAGTCCAAAAAACAAACTTCAAATATCGGGTGTGCCTCACCGGTATATGTGCGTGGATGTAGTATGCCGTATATATGTTACAGTCAATGTCTATAATCAGGCAATGTGTAATATATTATATATAGGTATTCACACAGAATTGCTTACATTGTATATGTTTTCACACAAAATTGTGTGAATACATATACAAATGTATGCATTATTTTAAATTTCTTTCATAAAAACTGATCATGCCAGTCAATCTTTCAAATAAATGCAGTAAGCTTTTTAGTTCAGGCATTTAAAACATTGAATCTGTAAATTAAAATGCACTGAACATTTCAGGAAGTTTACACATTGCCAGATGTTAGACATTGACTGTAACATATATACCCGCATAAATAACTCACCCACAACAATAAGCCAGGAGGCAGCAGACGGACATCAAGGCCAGTAATCCCAGAAAGCCAGCAATGAGCCCATAGAACCAAATCGGATCTGTGTAAGTATTATAGTAGAAACCTCCGTTGAAAGCACAAGCCACCGGCAGACATATATGAACAATATGGAACGATGTATACCATATTGAAATACGCTACGTGATGCAATAGAGACACCACTATTGAAACTTTCGAACTGATAAGGCATATTGAATAATATGGCGCCATTCATTTAATTGACCTTCATCCTCGAAATACAAAACATTATGCATTTGACGTATGTAGGGTAGACATAATGTTCTAGATTTCGAGGATGTTGTATTAATTAGCCTACAAGAGAACAGAAATCTGATGTTACAGTCAGCACTTTCCAGAACTTTTAATTACTCCATATTCATTTCGTAATCTATCCCCTCCCCACCTCCAACCTACCCAAAAAAAAGAGAATCAAAATTTAAAGCCCTATTCTCGAAACGTTCTTACGATCTTCTTAGCCTAAGAACGTTCTTAACTTTATCTTAAGGATGCCTATAGCATGAGCTATTCACGTTCTTAAGCTAAGAAGATTTTTTGAAGTTTCGAGAATAGGGGCCCTGCACTTTATAGTTTTGTTTTATTGAGTACTAATAATTATCTCCAATGCCAGAAGACGCTGAGTTTCCTGACGCAGACTTACACGTGGTGGAGTAGTCTATGACGGTGCAGGTAGGAAGCGCGCTGTAATACCACTGCAGCGTTGTGTTGTCACAGTTTATCCTGCTGGAACCGGACATCTTGAAACCAGTAACGCATGCGTAGTCGGCCGTACGTCCATCCGAGTACACCACTGCGGGCTGCGCGTTGACTACAGGCGGGGGTATGGCACACGGCGGTAGTGTCGCCATCCTGAGTAGGGTGGTCTATACTGCTGATGTGGCCAGGAATGGAAAGTGAATTGTCGAGATGTTACTCATTATAATTAATTATCAATGCACTGATACATATCAAGGGGCCTATTCTTGAAACGTTCTTACGAACTTCTTAGCCTAAGGACATTTCTTAACAATTCTTATTATAGTGTGGCTACGAATTGTTCTTAGCTTAAGAAGTTCCTAATAACGTTTCGAGAATAGGCCCCCCTGGTACTTACATTTTGGGGCTCATGGAATACGTATCATATTACTATCCGCTATCCCATAGCTACACCCCCGACATTTTCACCGTTTGATGGCAAGTAAAGGGGAAATTCTTGATACCTCTCAATATAGGCCTATTAGAAATGTATCTTCCATCTACACTATCCACTATGGTTTGTGAACTTCTAGTTATGAAAGTAACATCTATGGCCAGTTCTAATGAAGACCTCTAAATATAGCATATACACGCTCTCTAATTCAATAAAATATGAAAATATTGATAACTATATTGAGATATCATGAAGATGTAGCCTGTGAATACAATTCTTGGATAACAAATTGAAATAGTTTCAGCCACAACATAGGCCAACTATATGTAAATATAAGTAGCCTACACTTTAAAAATTATTTCCACTCCCTAACGTAACGTTCTAATACCACGCTATCTTTAATTGTATAATGTACCAGGTTGTTGGATAGGTTTTAGACACTTCAGGCATAATGGATCATGCATATTTTCAAAATACCAATTCTGACCATTTTAGGCACATTGCAAATACCAACAATCAGTCATTACTTGTATACAAAATTAAAAGCTGACGGTATGGTTATCATTGTGAGAAATACATTAATACATTTCGCAAAAGAAATAATCTGAAGAACACGTAGGCCTACAGTCGTATGTCCTTTTCAGTCAAACATGACAAGTAATAGCAAAACGTTTAGCGGTGGCAACCGTATTTAGTAAGAGTACAGATCAACACAAACTATCGCATCGTACAGAATGGGTACATATGTACACCGTGTAGTGATTGCAATGTGTCAACACAACATTCATATGATGTTTACTATTAGTATACGACAATCAAATGTAAAACATACGAGTGAAATCAACACAACACATAAATACCTACCCTTTCCGCTTTTCTTCGACTTGAGAGATCTGTGCTGTGTTTGTTTGGTTATCTAGCATACACCCCTCTAGGCTCTGGTGAATATAACAGCGATATCGTTGTCAGCCATCTTGGTATGGTTATATCAGACAACTTTACTTATGTTTACTGTTAAACCTGGTTAACCGTAACCTGTCACGAATACGTTTGACTCAAAGCATGTAGTCTATACATTATAATAGTGTAAGTGTTTTATTGGTAATGCAAAGTTCGACCTTCCTGTTTATATTGATTTATTGTCTTATAACATATTGGAATATTCGTGTTTGATTGTGCGTTTGATTTCTAGAGTGTGTATTAAAAAAAGCGACGACTTTCACCTCTATTTACAGATACTTTGGTTTAACCAATTGATCTTTTCCGTTTTCATTGATAGACCAATGCTCCAAGTATGCATTGTACATAGAAGATTTATAGTACATGTGTGTTCCTCATGTAGATGCGTTTAGAGTTTCTTTCCTCGCAATATAGGCCCATATATACAAGTAAATAAATAAAAGAATATAAATATTTGGATTTATTTATTTGACACAATACAAAGTTGACATAAACTACCTGTGTACATGTATGTTTAAGTATACAATAAGATATGTGTATACGACAATGTACTAATGCCAATAACACTTTATTCCGAACTGAATCACTACATACAGACAAGTTGTCATAATATGAACATTAACTACGTGTATACTATGGCCTACTTCGGGCGGTTACGCTAGTTTAGCCCGGACGTGTCATTGCGCATGTCTAGTTGTTTCTAGACAAGCTTTCGTGATTCGTGGGCCGTCCTATAGCACGTTCGTGACGTCACTTTAGCATTGCTTTCGCGACTTCGCGTGAACTCTAGCATTGGTCTAGATCCTCAAGAAACCGCCCGAAGTAGGCCTATATGAACGCTGACAATAACCCTAGCCTAATCATGTTTTTAAAGGTGATGTCCATTGATTAGTAATGTATACGGTACCGTACATGAATAATCTCACAAAGACAGTTCGCAGCAATTGTTTTCGATTTTTAAAGATTTTTGACATTTCTTTGAAAAATTAGCACTTCTATTTTTTAAATGTCAAAAATAATTAAATATCGAAAGAAATGCCACGAAATTCTTTTGACAGGAACTAGGATACAAGATAGGCCTATAACAACGAGTGTACAGGTATACCTAAATCTATATATATGATGTAATAGGCCAAGTAATGTTCAAATGAATGAATATAGGGATAGAGCGTAGTAGAATTCTCAGAAATATTAAGTTCGATCCTGACTGCTGTCAAGATAGTGTGAGAATGTGGAAGTGATGATTATTTGTAAACTACATGTCTAACACATCACAATACATGATAATAAGTAGCACAGCTCTCCATTCCTGAAAATAGTGGATCGAGTTTCAATGGACAAAATAGCAGCTGTATTTTGATAAGGTATACCCGAGAGAATCCGAACTGGTGGTATTTCATGCATAGGTTAACTTCAAACATAATCTATTTCCGAGTGATAACAGATAGGAAAATTAATCTTACAAAATTTCAGATTGACTGCACAAATGTACATATTTCAAAACTATATCTGTTATTTATTTGATTTGACAATTACAGGGAACTATTTTGTGCTAGTGTTGATATTTCTAATCGGATGTGAGTGAGGCATCCATGCCCGTCCTTTTTTCTGGTATTTGTCTTCATCCACGACTTCCTGGACTACTTGCACGAAACGCAGACGTCCTTCACCCCGTGGAGTTGGACGTGGACTGTCCGAGACAATCTGACCTGTTGACCTCTGAAATGTAGGGACGGAAACATACAAGGATAATTATATGTCTTCAACTGTTCTATTGCACGTCTTTGAGTGGGTCATACCTCTGCTAATATGTTTAAATGTAATCAGACGAAGAGAGAGAGGGGAGAGAGAGATAGAGAGAGAGAGGGATGGAGGGAGAAAGAAATAGAGAGAGAGAGAAAGAGAGAGAGAGAGAGAGAAAGAGGCTGGGCGATCAGGTTTTCTTCGTTGCCGCCCCAACGTTATGGAACATACTCCCCCGAGGCATCAACTCTTCTCCCAATGCATCGGTTTTCAAGAAAAGCATCAAAAGCTTTCTTTTTAAACAATCATTAGAGATAAAGGAAGGAGAAAGAGAGACAGAAAGAGAGATAAGGATGAAGGGTAATGCTTTCATTTTGAAAGACATACGCATAACACATACGCTGAAGATACCAATCCATCTATAGTCTAGTAGTCATCTGATATTTCTACATTTCAAATCATTCTCGACCTTCATGTTGGAGTTATCTGGATATATACCTGAAGACCTGACATGGTATGCCCATACCCACACAGCAGTTACCTTATTTGAGGAAACAGGCACAAGGTAGGCGCCACTTTCCATGTCCAGCACTCCCGGAGTGGTAGAGTGGTAGAACTGCGGTGGAGTATGCAGGTCTTCGTGGCGACTATGGTGATGCGCAGATGCACGGTGGCCGTACTTCCGGCACGACCTACAGCAGACGTAGGAACTACTTCCGGTTGGGAACACCTTTGCTGAGTTTGAGGCACTGGGAAGAACAAGCCATGACACACTTTCAAGACTGTCAGTAGTAGCAGTTATGCTTAACACGTTCTACGAAATATATAGCATCTAGCTACTAAATTATTATTGCTTGTGTCACATTTGTGTTCACATTAATTTTGAGTTCACATTTGTATTGAACCTTCGACAGAGACGTGTTCTAGGAGCACTAAGTTCACCCTCTCCCTGCTGGACTAGACACAGACACTGCTCTATATATAGCGAGCATCAAGTTGCCTCCAGCATATGAAGAGGGTTAAGCTACTTACCAGCACCAACACCATATAAGGAAGGCGAGCAGAAGAAGGGCGATGAAAGTCAACAACACTGCCAAGAAATACTGCCACCAGTCTGC
>JAUTBV010127282.1:0-12486 GCA_032361325.1 Lepetodrilus fucensis | reverse complement strand
GGTCAGGGGCTATTGGAGTCGACTGTGCCAGGGGTGTTTCCGTACGGGAAGGTAGCGCCACTGGTTTCGCCTGAGGGCGCCGCCCGGCTCCGGCGCGCCGCACAAGAAGCCCAGAAGGCGTGTGAGCAGACGATGATCGCCAGGCCCCCCAGGGAGGACGTCGAGATCATACGGATGCTCTCCTCCAAGAAGTCCATGATAGAGGTAGGGCACTACTTGGGTTACTCCGAGCGAACCCTTCATCGCCGACTCAAGCAGGTCTGGAAGCGGATGGGCGTCGACAATTATAATGAAGCCCTCATTCGGGGTGGAAAAGAAGGGTGGCTATGAAGTTGGCCTCAAAAGTTGGCAGACGGCTGCCAAACTGATCATTTAAGTTGAGGTGGTCAACACTCAATGGTATGCAAAAGGATGTCAGAATGAGAAAGATCGTTTCGGCCATAGCAATCTTGACATTGGCAGCGTCAACAATGGGTACTCCCGTTGCTGCCCATACCACGGGGGTCTGGCATGCGGATTATGGTTTCGGCTGGCCGCAGTTCTTCGTTGGCTATGGAACCTATGCTGATGACAACTTCACAGACGGCCACTGCAACTACACGAGGGTCTCGGCTCCGGGAGGTCTAGTGAGCAACGGTGCCTGGTCATGCGGCTCATTTAAGCTGACCGATCATCAGGTGCAATGGTCTGGCGCTACCGCCAAGGGATGCATTACCGGCCACTGGTCGTGCCCAAGATCTGTCCCCTTTGGTTCGTTTACATAGAGCCCAAATGAGTTCATTCGAAGCCTGGAAGCAGGCGGGGTATCGATCCCGTGCTAGGGGTTTAATCGCCTTGTCGCTAGTCCTGCTGGTTGGCTGCGTCGGTTCACCGAACGCTGCTGATCCGGAGTCCAGGAACGCCACGACTACCCTGGTGTCTGCTCAAGCTGAGGGTCTAGATGAAACCGATGAGCTGGCCGGGTTGTCGACCCCAAACTCAACTCAAGAACTGAGCGAGCAAGAGGCTGCAATTCTGTTGCAAGCCATGGGGTTCTACAATTTCTCAGCTGATGAGATGCAAGACGAACTAGAGCGTCTGAGGACGTGGCAAATACAGTTGAATGACCAGATTTCTGAGTGCATGGCAGCCGAGGGTTTCAACTACATCCACCGGGAAGCAACCGAAGCATTCCAGTTGATGTCGGGTTTTGAGTACCAGATGGGAACCGAAAAATGGTCTGAACGCTATGGGCTAGGAATAACCACCCTCAATTTTGTTCAGGAGTCACTGCCTCAGAACCTGGTTGGGACACCAGTCACTCTGCCCGTACTTGAAGCCAGCGAAACAAGCCCAGAGGCCTTGTACCTACAGCAGTTAGGCGAGGAGGGAAGGGCCGAGTATGAGAAGGCTTTGCTTGGAGGTCCAGATTCCTGCAACGCCAAAGCAGCCGCAGACAATCCAGAGCAGGAGAGCGTCGGAGCAGTTCAGTTCGACACCTTCGACCTTGCCGATCTCAAGGCGAGAAGTCTGGCCAGTCCGGAGTACAGCGAAGCCAGAGATAGTGCGTTTCGATGCGTGCAAGAGTCCGGATACGACGTGATTTCTGAGAGTGATGCCAGAAGGCAGCTAGTTGAGTTCGTCATCGAATCCGGCTTTGAAGGACCAGATTCTGTGAATTATGACGTTGACCCTCCCCAACTTTCAACAACAGGAGAGGAACTCCTTGCTTCGCTGCAGCAACACGAACTCGAGATGGCTGCAGCACTTTGGAGTTGTGGAGCGATGGACCGGCAACTCAATTCCGTGGTTGAAAAAGTTGCCATCGACCTCTACGTCGCACTGTTGGCCGAGTAACCCATTCGCAAGCTCGGCGTGTCGATCCCGAAGCCTTGACATCAGATTTTGGCAAACGGGTCTTCCGCAGTAAATGTCCGTTTCTGTGCGATAACTCCCCCGGCCAGAAACCCAGGACCAGCTGAATCAGCGGCCAGTGTCAGACCACTGGGTTGCAGTGGGAGCCCGCGTTTGTTGCGCTCTGGCATGTCCGCAGCGGAGAGTCACCACTCCCCCATCAGGTTCCAGAATCCGGTGTGGCAGCCCCAATAATCGGGGCGTATGGCTACGCAGTCGGATGAATAGTCATGCGTTCCCAGCAGCCGGTTCAGCCTTGGTTTTGTCACGTGGGGTGGCTGCATAACCCGGCCCACCGTAAATGAGTCACGCCGAACGCCGTTGACTGCACCTGGCCGCCGCACCCCGCAGTCATAACATCCAATATGACTGACTCAACTCGCCGTTGTTTCGTCACTGTGGTTAAACAGGCCGGTCAGAGCCTGAGGGTTGGGGTTGAGTGGTGGGGTGCATGAACCCGACCTCCTTGAGCCAGTCTTGTACCCGGGTTTCGCTCACAATCCAGTCGCCACCGGACGGGTCGAGGACTTCGTTAATAAATCGTTCCACCAGGGCGGTCATATCCAGCTCGGCGGGCCACGCTGAGGGTGGAAGCCCACAAGTATTGGCCAGGATGGTTTCCGCGTACTCAATATTGGGTTGATCGACAGGCTCGTCATATTCGATCGTGGGATCATGAGGCCAGTTATCCAACGGTTGCAGGTTGGTGTAGTGGCCTCCGGGACGCATCAAGGTCCGACCCGCCCGGGCACGACGAAGCTTGTAGGTTTCGTCGTCGTCGCTGACATCGAGTTGTTCCCTCAGGTAGACGGGGATTGCTCTGGTCATACTGGTCCCAGACGGTTTGTCGAGTTTTGGTGGGAAGAATCGTTTCACCCACACAGTGGCCTCAGCCAGGTCCATGACAGCGGCCGGGTCTGTGGGTCCCGTGGTGGTGGTGATGGTCCAGCCCGGGATTCGTTGATGAGTATCCCACAGGGCTTGCAGTTTCTTGGCGGTACGAGTCGCAGTCCTTTCAGTGTTGTGGCTAGTCAGGGTGACCGTGACATCACCCTTGCTGATCTGGGTGTAGTAGGAGGCCCGGCGGGTCTGATGAGGTGCCGGAGAAGACGGAGGGGCCTGTGGCCTGGGTTCGACTTTGGCGGTGGTCTTGGCTTTGGTGGCGGCTGGTGTTGGTCTGGTTTCTGGTGGGTCGGCGAGCAGGAGCGCTGCCTCGACCAGCAGAGTTCTGGTGGCCAGGAGCCGTCTAGCGGATCGGGGGTGATCAGTCAGGACGGTTTGAGCGTCACGGATGGCCTGGGCGGTCTGGTTGGCCAGGTTGTAGCGGGCCAGGAGCAGGGTGTTGTCGGGTGTGAGGCCTCCCATGGAGGCCAGGGCTTGGGTGAGTAGCTGGATGAGGTTGGTGAGGGCAGGGCGGATCTGGGTGGGTTTGGTGGCATCAGCGGCATTGATGACAGCGGTTTTGGGGGTACGGCGCAATTGTTTGGTGAGTTGGGGGGTCCACTCCCCTGCCGAGACGGTTTGGCGTCGTTGTTCATAGGCGCGTTGTTTGTGGGAGGGGCGGCAGTATCGGGGTGGCCGTCCGGTTCCGGCAGTCTCGAATTCTTGGTTGCACCATTCACAGGTTCGTTTCGTCACAGTGACCTAACGTAGGGGATCCTAGGTGTTGATGACAAGTACCTCGTTTGTTTCGTCACAGTAACGTAAGCCTTGGGTTAGAGTGAGAAGGGCCTAGCGACGTCACAGTTGCTGGGATCACGAAGTAGTTTGCACACTGCTGATTGCAGTAGATACGGATATCAGTAATGCAGTTCGTCGCCTGGGAATGACGGAACCCTGTGAGTATCAGCTCTCGGTGAGAACAGTCCAACCATCAGGAGCCCGCAAGGGATAACCCTCACCATCAGCAGTCGGACGCATAACCAGCTCTGGCATCTGGTTGTCGCGCACGTGCCGATGGAACACACGGAGGTACTTGGAAGCAACCGTGTTGAATGAATGCCTCGTGATACCTCGGGAGGGAGGAGCAATAACTACGACCTCAACCCCATAGGACCGAACAGCACTTACCGCTGCCAACAGATCTGTGTCGCCAGTGACCAGCAGTTGAACCTCTGCTCGCTCCCCCACCGGCTTGGCAGCGTCACGAACCATCTCCACAGCCAGGTTCACGTCAGTTTGTTTCTCAGTCTGAAACCCAACTGCTGTCCCACAGTTCTCGCAGGTCCGTTCTTTCATCTCGTAGTTCCCCTTGAGAATCTGAATGGAGGAACAATGCTCTTCGAGAGCTTGAAGGTAGATGTCTTGTCGTCTTGCGGACTGCTTGTTGGCGACCATGCTTGTGCAATAGATCACTCGCTCGACTCGAAGTGAACGCCCAAGCTCCCCGCCAGCATCCACGGCGAGTGACTGGGCAAGGCCCTCCACATTAAGCCAACGGAACCGATGCAGGCCTTCGTCTCGCATCCCGTAGTAGAGATTCAAGGCGTCAATGAAAGCAATGGTGCGACTGCTCAAGCGCTCAACTCCTGCTCGTCATTGGCCGATATTGAACTGCCGAATGCGTCAAATGTCGATCCGGCATGGTGTATATTGGTATTAAGCCGTTTCAGCGGGTGACCGCTGAGAATGAGAACGCCCTCTACGTTTGTGGGGGGTTGTTCTGCTTTTAGACCTCGAAAGATCATACTGAAGTCCGGATATCAGTGTTGCAGTATCTACTGCAACCCGGTTTCAATTGATGTCTTGCAAGATGTGGTCAGCCAGTACCGGATCTGTCGAGAGACGAGTGAGTAAGGCACGAATAACTGAACTGGCGTCACTGTCTGCTTCGATAGCGAAGATCTTGAGTTGTTTGTGGAGCACGGGGTCTAAATCAACGGTGATCCGCACGGGCTTCACTCGTGGTGCTTTCTTGGTTCTCTCCCCCGCTGTCCTCTTTATTGGGCTGGAGGCAGTCTTCTTGCGACGTAGTACGTTCTCGGCCATCTAGGCAACCTCTTCCATCTTGAGTTCTTCTAACAGTGGTTCATAGGCATCAAGCCGACTGATGAGCGTTCCTCCGGCGAGACCGATTGCCTCTCGTTGGGGGATCTCCGTTGTGAAGACGGTTAGTCCGTCTTCAGTGAGGATTTCACGGATGTCTCGTTGGGATTTTGTTCCGCGTCGAACGCGAGTCAACAGCAAGCGGATACGCAAGTCGTCATTGAGAGCGGCAGCCTCAGAAGCCAGTTCCAGCATTGCTTCAATGCGATCGAGATCCAGAACGGAGGGCTGAACGGGGATGATCACTAGATCAACGGCCCGCATTGCTGAGGCGGTGATGCCAGGATGACCTGGGGGAGTGTCGATTACTAAGTGGTCATAGGTCGAGGCAACAGTGACCAGCTGCCGGTGAAGATTGTTCACTGGCAAGGAGATTGTTGGAAATGGAAGATCATCAACAGCCTCGGACCAACTCAACGCAGAACCCTGGGGATCAGCATCTACAAGAAGGGTTGATGCCTCAGCGGCTAGGGCGTGGGCCAGGTACACGGCGGTTGTCGTCTTCCCTGTCCCGCCTTTGAGGTTTGCTACAGCAATACGCACGAGCACAGATCCAATCAGTAAATACTGCAACCAGTAAATGCGGACATCAGGTTAGAGCAGAATCAGTCCACTGGCGTGGACGGCCGAGAGGCCAGTTGCCGAGGCAGTGTCGCAGGTTGCCTGGATGCAGTAAGTCAGTAGATCCGCATCGCAGTAGCTGAATCAGTCTGGGGCGGCCTCAGGCGAACTACAGCTTTGTAGTGCTTTGTGACGAGCATCCACCACTTGGGCCAAATGTCGCGCGACCGTCTTACACATGGCCCAGAAACCGCTGTACCCAAACGAGCGCTCCAAGATCCTTAATCTCCGGATTCAGGCAAGCATGGAACAGTTTCTCAATACAGCGGCTGAAGAGCGTTCGATAACGCGCTCAGAGCTTGTCCGTGGTCTTCTCGAAGACTTTAAGGCTCGCATCTCGGTTGACCTGCAAGAGGAGGCTGCCTAGATCCTTTTCGTGGCTCTTTGAGCCCCCGAAAAATGAAAAGACCGCCCTCGCGAGCGGAATCTTCGGTACCTAAGAACTACTGACGATGTTACTGGCGGGGGAGGACTCTGACAAGCACTCTCTTAGAGAGGCCTGCTTCGACGCGTCGTTAATCCCTTGAAACAGCTGTGGGGCAGCGGTCAAAACACAGTTCAGAAAATGTGAGGCGTCCTAGTGACAGCCACAATAATCACCCCGAAACAACCGTTAAGACTCCCTGACCGAACCAACAAATGGCGCCGCAGCTACCTGGCTGCGGTCGACCGCGGGCTACGAACCCCTACCTTTGTTGACATAGCCAGGGCGTGTGAAGTCAGCCCCGCTTTACTAGCCGCGCATTTGCGTTTGTATGTCAATGAATGGTCAAACTCTTCTGGCCGGTCGGTGTTTCCGAAGCGGGCGACGATTGCTGGTTTGTTGGGTTGCAGTGTCCGCCAGGTCGCACGTTTGCGTAAAGCCGGAACCATGCTGGGTTTTGAGACTCAGACGCCGCGTTATTTTGTTCGTGACGGGACCCTCATTAGCCGTACGTCGAACTCTGTGGCTCTGCATATCCCGGCTGGGTTTCAGGCACCACCGAAGCCACCCAAACGCGAACCACGGGCCACTCCGGCGGATTTGGTGACGGCGAAGTATTTGGAGACGGGGGAGTTACCAGCCCGACCAATACCAACCACACCGTCACCGGCAGTCGTCGTGGACCCCGACACCGAAGACGAGACTGAGGCGACACCAACCCCACCTAGAGCCAAGAACGCTGCCAAGCGTGCCTTGCGCACCGCTAGGGCTGCTCTGGTCAAGACACCCCCTTAGAGGCCTCGTGTAGGGCTGCAAGAGCCGACTATGGCGTGTGCCACCCCAGTCCTTGGCACCAACAACCAACAAGCCCCGGTAGATGGCTTTGTCGCGTCCAGAGCCCCACCAACACCGATTTCCACAGGCCCATACACCTCCCAGATCAACGGCGTCCTCCACATATGAGGGACGGGACCGTCCTGGTTTTCCTTCGGAGAACCTTTAACTAAACCTCTTGGAAGCCACAAACGGTTTGTGAATCCCCCAAACCCGGTTGCTTGAACACCTCACGGCCGTGTCACAACCAGTTCTAGGCACCCTTGGGGCTTGCTCTGAGATCACTGGCCAGTTCAGGGTTCAAGAGTAGGAATGATTGAAGGGAGCCGGCTGCGCCGGCCGCTACCAATCAAAGCCCGTTGCCCTCATGCCCGGTGAAGAGTCCATGGGGGAGCGGCCACCAGTGAAGAGCCCACACTGTGGCCACCGCAATCAACTGAGCCAGCCCCAGGCGGCCCAGTGTCCATGCTGCTTTCAGCAACACCCAAACCCCTCCAGCGGACCAGGAACCATTCTTCAGGCAAGCGTCAATACAAAGCCACGAACCATCCCAACGATCGCACCAGCAACAACCAAGCCGTACCGAACCTCAACGACAAGCCAGCACCACAGCACCCGATTCACTGAACCCCCACTCGATACACATCTCCAGCACCCAAAAAGCCAGCAATCAGACTTCATGCAGGCCACCCCAACAATCCACAGGCCAGCAGCCACCTTCCCTATCAACACCAAACCCACGTCCCCCTAGGCCCAGCCCCAAAACGGCTATCCAGCAACGCACCCTCCCGAAAAACCAACGCACCCTCAACGCACCCCCACACCCAGACCCCCCAAAAACGAAACGATGAACAGACACTTGCACCCTTGTAGGGTGCGTTGCTAGTATCGGCTGTGTGCAGCCTCTCCCAGGCCCTTGGCGGGCCCTAAACGTGTTTCTCGTCGGTGGGGGTGTGTAAGGGTGTTCAGCATTGGTGGGATGACTGCTGGGCATGCTGGTTATTTCGTGCGTGAAGTCGCTTCTGGGCGTGAGGATTACTACGCCGGTAGGGGTGAATCACCCGGTCAGTGGACCGGTAAGGGTGCGGCCGAGGCGGGTATCGAGGGCCGGGTTTTGGATGGCCAATTAGAAGCCATTTTCAATCAAGCACACCCCGTGACAGGGGAGCAATTGGGTGCTGGGTACAAGGTTGCTGGGACCTATGTCGACCGGTTCGGTAACACCCAAATCAAGCACAAACGGGCCGGGTTCGACGCCACCTTCAGTGTCCCGAAATCGGTGTCAGAAATCTATGCCCACGCTGGCCCCGATATCCAGGCTCAGGTGTCTGCGGCTATTGATGTTGCCGTCAATGCCGGTATCGGGCATTTGGAAGAGCACGCCGCGTTTAGTCGTACGGGGAAAGGCGGGGTCAACCAGGTCGACACTGAGGGGCTGATCGTGGCGAGGTTTGATCATCGGACCAGTCGAGCCGGTGACCCCCAACTCCATGCCCACCTACTAATTTCGAACCGGGTGAAATGTTCCGATGGGCAATGGCGGGCACTAGACGCCCGCGAACTTTACGGCGAACTCAAAACAGCCGGGATGCGGGCCCAAGCGGTGCTGCGAGCAGAACTCACTGACCGCATTGGGGTGAACTGGCAACCCGTCACCAAACACGGCCAAGCCGAGATCCTGGGAGTCCCAGAAGGTCTGATGGAGTTGCATTCCAAACGTACTCAAGCCGTCGAAGCAGCCGCAGCCAAGCTGATTGATCGGGCTGAAAACAAGTTGGGTCGTGAGTTGACGCCTGCAGAGCGGGGGGAGAAATTTGATCAAGCCGCCGTACAAACTCGGGCGGTGAAGGCCAAGGACCTGCACGCGGTTGAGGGCCTCGCTGACCGTTGGACCCTGGAGTCCCGTTCCGCTGGTTTTGATGCCGATACCTGGCTGCCAGACACACTGGGGCAACATCAATCACTGAGCTTGGTGCGGACCGATTCCCAGATTGTGGAGCAAGCCCTCACCGTGTTGACCGAGCAGAAGTCAACATGGGGCCACACCGACGCAGTCCGCGAAATCAGTCGCCTCGTACCGGCGGTAGCGACCAATGGCCAGTTGGCCAACGAACGCATCCAGGCGGCTACTGAAGCCTTGATGGCCGATCCCAGGGTTGTTGGCTTGTCAACACCAATACCAGTGCGGGGGAGTGGTGTTGGTGTTCGTCGGGATGGTTTCCATACCAGTGAACGTCATCATGCTCGGCGCTACACCACGACGGAGACTCTGGTGCGTGAGCAGCGGGTCTTGGACCACGCCGAACAGTTCCTCTCACCTGGCACCGCAGTCGTATCCGATTCCAGGCATGTGGAGTCGGCGATCGACGCCCGGGCCGAAGCGGGCCGGGTGTTGTCTGTGGATCAGGTCGCGGCGATACAGCGAGTATGTGAAACCTCAGAATCAATCGTTTGTTTGATCGGCCCCGCTGGTGCAGGCAAATCCGCCACCATCGGAGTCGCCGCCGACGCCTATGGCATGGCCGGTATCCCAGTACGGGGCCTCGCAGTGTCGGCAGTAGCAGCAGATGTGCTGCGGACAGAAGCCGGAATCACCAATTCAGACACCCTGGCCAAACTCCTCTACGAAAACACGCTGCCCGACGGTCCGGGGGAGAAGTGGCGTATCCGTAGGGGTGAGGTCATGGTGGTTGATGAGGCATCAATGGTGTCCTCCAAACAATTCGCCCAACTCGTCGACCTCGCGGAAACAGCTGGGGCGAAGATCGTGGCAGTGGGGGACTACCGGCAGTTGGGTGCAGTGGATGCTGGCGGCTTGTTCCGCCTGTTGGCTGCCGATACTGGTGGGGCAGAGTTGGAGCGGGTATGGCGCTTCACCCAAGGTTGGGAAGCCGACGCCTCCCTACGACTCCGCAACGCCGACCCGACCGTCATTAACGTGTACATGGGGCAGGGGCGGGTGTTTGGTGGCAGCCGTCAACAAGTCATGGACCAAGCATTCGAGAAGTGGGCCACCAGCAGCATGGTTAGTGGCGAGCAAGTCATCCTCACCGCCACCGACCGAGAAACCGTCACCGCCCTGAACCTACGAGCCAGAGGATTACTGCAAGACCTCGAAGAACTCAGCCCGGTCGGCCAACACACCACAGGTGCCGGACTAGAAGTAGCAGTCGGCGAGCAGGTCCTGACGCTACGCAACGACCGCCGGATCCTAACCAGCACGGGCGGCATGGTGCGTAACGGTGACCGCTGGACCGCCCTGGAATGGACTGCGGATGGTGGACTGAGGGTCGAAGGCATGCGTGGCCAAGGCACAGCGGTGTTGCCGGAAACATATTTGGATGCCGGACACCTGAATTACGCCTATGCCACCACCGTGCACAAAGCCCAAGGAGTAACCGTAGACCGCGCCATCACCATCATCGACACCGCAACGTCGGCTGACGGTCTCTATGTAGGCGGCACTCGGGGGAAGCAAAGCAACGAGTTTTTGGTGGTGTGCGAACCAGATGTCACCGAATACGGCACCACCGGCGAGATCCCGTCCCCAGAGCAGGTGATGGCTAGGGCGTTGGGTCGTGACACCAAGGAACGCACCGCTACGGAACTGTTGCGGGAACGAGTGGATGCACCAGAACTCGTGGAACAACTGGATATGGGTTTCACTGGCCCAGCACCAATCGAACTAGCTCCAGTCGAGACGCCACCAGCCAAGCCAGTACCGATCGAACCCGCTCCTGTTGAGCCAGCAGCCTCCGCTGCACCGATCGAGCCTGTTGTACCGGAACCAGTTCAGCAGCCAACACCCCAGCAGTCGCCATCAATGCCTCTGGACAAGACAGCGGGGGAGCGGCTGGTGGATCGTGGGGTCGGCCTCACTGAGCAAGTCGCCACCGCCGAGATCACTCTGGCTGAGGCTTGGAGTGCGATGTGGGAAACCGAAGCGGGTCTGCGGGTTCTGGACGGGAACTGGTATCAGGCCAATCAGCGTGTGAACGAGGTGATTAGCGACAGTGGCACTGCCCGCCAAGAGTTGGAGAAGGCCACCACAAAGCTGGAGGAGCTCACCAACAAGAATCCAGTCAGTCAACTCCGCAACCATGAACAAATCAATGCGCTAACCAACACCCAGACTCACACTGAGCACGTCATCGAAATTAGTAAGCCACGCCTCGCAACCGCAGTAGAGCAGTTGGATCAAGCCACGGTGGACGCCAATGCCCAGCGCGAGGTGGCGGTGGATGCGGTAGCTCACCGTGACCAAGCGATCAGGGGGCTGAAAGAAGCCCGTACCGAACGTCTGGCATACCTGATGGACTCACCCAATAGGCCCCAGCCTGTTGGCCCGCACCCGGTGCTAGCTCCGGAGGCGTTGGGGGAGTTATTCAAGCGGCATGAAATGTTCACTGATCGTCGAAGCGAAGCGATTAGTGACCGCGGCCAGGCCGAGGCGACCCACACCGGGATCACTCGAAAGATTGAGGGCTGGCAAAACACTGTTGACACCCTGGGCGTCAGTATCGAGGAGCTGAATATTGAGAGTAAGGAGCTATCGGCTGGGCCAGTGTCCAGGGTTCGTAACCGGGCCCGAATCAGCGAACTCGAGGAGCTAGTCGGACCAAAGGTCATGAAGAAACGAGGGTTGGAAGGCGACATTATGGGGGCGGAACCCGAACTGAGAGCCGCTGGCGAGTTAGTGAGCTTCTATGAAGGTTCAGTGGAACGCTCCACTGAGAAGCTCATTGATATTGACGGTCAACTCGATGCGGATGCGGTGAATCGGGGACTGAATATTGGGGTCACGAACTGGGCACCAACCACAGCGCTGGACAACATGCTTGAGCCGACAACGAAGAACCTGGACGCGTGGACCAGGACTGCTGGCGTCATCGAACAAACCGGGATAGCCCACGACATGTCAGAGCCTGGCAGTCTCGCTCTTGGCCACGGGATTGACCGGCAGACGCTGGCGATCAACCGGTTCGAGCGGCAGCATTCACCAGTGATTGAACAAGGCCGAGGCCTCGATTACGGCGGCATTAGCCGCTGAACAGGTCAGGGAGTCCGGGGTTCATGAGAGCGGTGTCTGGGTGATCTTGCTCGGTATCAGGCGTGAAGGTTGTTGCTGAACATGTAATGATGGCGACGGACTTTCTTGGCGGGGGTGGCTCCAGCTTTTCGGGTTACATGCCGATCCTTGTTCAAGAAGACTTGAGCATCTAAAGGCGGTTCCCGATGTCCAGTGTCACCAAACAAGTGGATCATGAGTTGATTGGCTGTTGCGCCAGCCGAATCATTGACATGGCAACCGAGATTGAACGGACCCACACGATGGGTGTTCCTCACGGTGAACACGATGAGCCCTGGACACTGGAGTTCCACCAGGTCGTAGCCAGCATCTACCTACCAAACATCCCAGCACAGTACGCCAGGGAGTTAGCCAGATCATTCGAGCAGTGCAGCACCTTGATGGCTGAGGGTGAACACCCGGATGGAGTCGATGCTGGGGACTGGATGATTGTCGCTGAATATGTTGGTTCAGCGTCCCAAGCGATTTGCGAATACCTAAGGATTGAGCAGGCCAACTTGAATGGTCAGGGGCTATTGGAGTCGACTGTGCCAGGGGTGTTTCCGTACGGGAAGGTAGCGCCACTGGTTTCGCCTGAGGG
>JAUTBV010127271.1:0-12488 GCA_032361325.1 Lepetodrilus fucensis | reverse complement strand
CTTGAATATATGCCTTATATATATAGGTGTGTTTTGTTGTGTGTGTGTGTGTGTGTGTGTGTGTGTGTGTGTGTGTGTGTGTGTATGTGTGTGTGTGTGTGTGTGTGTATATGTTTGCATTACTTGCCTTGGTCTTACACTGTCACAATATACATTTCTTGATAAGAACTACTGTATTATGGGATTGTTTGTGTATTATTGTATCGCGTTTAGCTTCCTCTTCATTGTGCTGAATAGATCGAACATGACATACACTACATATACTTGATAATGATAGGCAATCAGACATCATCTGTTACATGTGGCAGCGAATGGAGATTTTCACATACAATCGATAATAAGAACATTAGCTTCAAATCAGGACCTAAAGGCATATTAAACACATGTATACATCGACGATCGTTTTGGACTGTATTGAAGCTAAAACTACAAGGTAGACTTATTTTACACATTTAGATGTTATAGAATTGCTATGTTGACTAGTTTTAGGTCCGTACTCGAACGTCCCTGTGATATTTTCTAGAATACATACGATTTTGTCATACCCAAAAAAATATACAAAAATAAAAGATAAAAACACAAACAACAAAAAAACATCGAAATACGTACGGTTCATTCTGTCGGCGCTTTCTACTAAAAGACTATTCTTTTCGAATCCATTTAACTAAGCAGAAGTGTTTAGCATGACAGTACAGGAAGTAATAATTATGTAAACATATGCTCACAAACTCTACGAATCGCAAAATATATTATTGATAAAGTAATGGATAGGAAATGTTCTACTATTGCCATTTAAATATGCGTAATCTCAGCGCGCACACATAGTATTTACACCAAGTAGGGGTAATCGTAACGGAAACTTACCGTTTTGCAGTGCCATAAGGAATCCCCATAAAGCGTTTGCTCTTCTCCGCTACAACTCCTGTCACCGGACCAAACTTTGTGTTGACTGTTTCATGTTCAAGCCCGAAACACAAGTCCAAAACTACACACAACAATATGCTGAACGCCAGCATTGTGTGCATGGTGGCTGTTTGTAATGAGTTTGATAACGAGTGCAGCGGGTTTCAATGCAACGCCTGGTCTATTCGAACTGTGATTCCTCTTACGGGTTGTGGATCAGGAAGAGCCAGAGCAGTGAGCGCCAGTTTTGGTATGTAAGCTGGTAAGCGACAGTAGTTTTTCCGTCATCCGCTGGCCTGCGTTTCACGAAAGGAGTGTATATTTACGCCGGACGTATATCAGGACATAAAAGCATGGAGTACACGTAACTCCGTGCGTTACGTCCTGTCCCCGAGATTACGAAACCTTTCCGAATATATTTTTATGCTCAACTCATGTAATATGCTCAAAAACACGACGTTTTATGAACAAAGTTGAGTATGAAATCGTACTCAGAAACGTTTCGTAGTCTCGGGGCATGATAGGTCTATATGTCCGGGGTAAATACCCAATCCTTTCGTGAAACGTAAGACAAGTCCGCAAATTGGAATGCTCATTTTCCAAACCAGTTCAATAATGGTAGGCCTATATTACTATATTATAGATATTTACATCCAAATATTGTTTCGAGGTATATTTTTACTAAATAATAATTAACTGAGGCCTAGTGTGGACAGAGTGTATTTTGATATTATCAATGCTATCCTACACGTTGATAACAGTAAGCAAAAACCGAGGCTTTGCCGAGGATTTTAATTACTTTTATCACCGAGTAGGATAACGTTGATATAAAAAGACACAAGGTGCAGATTCTATTTATCACCCAATAATGTAATTAAAGCAATATACTCATACTGCAAGGTATAACTATTGTACCTCACTTGCCTAGTTAGTAGTTACCGAACAGGTCTACATATGTACCCGCTATGGTGACAATTTATAGGAGAATCATGGACGCGAACCGCTGTCGATTGGACGGTAATGACACCATGTCTGATATAATCGTTGTCAGCAGTAGAATAACTATGCAAATTAGTGAAGTTGAAAATTGTTATCTCCGGTAAAATAACGTTATTGTCCTAACGACGATGGTTCCTGTGGGAGCCAGTATTGAGGGATAAATTCAATTAATTCCTTTAGTACAGTACTACTAGTAGCCTACATGCCAATAGTAGCCCTACTAAACGTGGTATACATTTATTTATACGCGTGCCTGTCAACATAAATGTTACTTCGACTTTATGAGGGCGAGTACATGTACAAACTAGTAGACTAGTAGCCTGTGTCGTGGATGTCTTTTTCTTGCTGGACGTGCTACTGAACTTTACTGTTACAAACATGGGCCATCATGTTTTGTCCTTACATGTCCGTCTCTCGCCCCTCCCCCTCTTTGTAAGTGTTTTGAGCATCCCACGCAAGGACGTACGCTTCTGTTAAATCAGTGTACCTTAAGAGTAACACGATTTGGTAGTTAAAATAGATCAATTACTGATCATTTCTTCAAATCAAACAGTCGATCTTCAAATTATTCATCTTGATTTCGCTCCAGCCTCTTCCGAATGCCAGTCCTCTAAATCTCGTCAGTAAAGATTTGGTCTGCCGCGGTCGTGGTTAAATATGCTGTTGGATACGTCCGGGGTTATGGTCTGAAGTCCTGTATATTTCACTAAATAGTCTTTTCTCACAAAGTAATCCAATTAAAATATAATAACATTTTCATTTACTTCTTCACTTAATTATTACTCATACTGTCTCCGCTTTTCTGCAATGATGGTCTACAGAATTCAGAACTGGCTGGTACTGTCGTCGGTCTGCAAGGTCTCTGGTACTGTCGTCGGTCTGCAAGGTCCTCTTGGCTCTTCTGATCCCGGACGAGCCCCCAAATGTACCGACTGGTCTTTGGTGAACGGTTGTTCAACCCACGGGTTGTGGATCGGGAAGAGGGCTGAATAAAGTAGGCAGTTTGCTTAATGTTGGGGAACAAATAGGAATTCTCCATTATCAAACCAGTTTCAGAATGGTATTCAATTACTAACATAACAGATGTTTATATCGAAACCAATTTGTTCATGAGGGATATTTTGACTAAACAATTAATTAACTGAGCCCTGACCCTGCGATTACAGTTCTTTCCGAGTAATAGTTCGTGCTCAAGCTCAAATTCTACATGAGGATTTGTGAACAAAATCTTGAGTTGCGCATTAAATCGTACTGAAAATCTGTTCGTAATCTGGTGTGGAACACTCTCATAGCTGAGCGAAAGCTGCTCCGCTACACAATCTCACACTAATGCCACCACATGGTTGTATGGCAGATGTTGCTGACACCACGAATATACGATACAGTAATATACATTCACGTTGACACCTGCACGATGTCCACGGGATTACATTTATATCAATATTAGCACAGGAAAATTGCAGTGTAATTTGAGGTCCTTTAATAAAAATATTTTGTTTTCCAATAATAGAGTGTTTGTAGATAATTTGTTTTCCAATAATAGAGCGTACAACAGGTATAAGAACAATATTACTTCAGATCAAAGTTATATGAACAGGTGTTACATGCAGTCGCATTGTAGCCACATCAAAACGGATGTGGAATGTTTACGTGTATCGGTTACAATGAAATACATTTTACAATAGTTGTGTATAAAGTGATTATGGAACCCAATCTGGATTTATTATTCCTATAACGTACCGATGAAGTTTGTGGTTGTTATTGTAGCTTTGATTTGTGTAGCTCCAGAGAGGAGCGATGCATACTACTCGTAAGTACTTGCACGTAGAATAGTACTAACAGTCATAGTCCGGAACAAATTTGCTGTTTTCATACGAGGCCTGGAATTGTGGTGTGCAAAGCATTTTATTGCATTTATTCACTGTATTTGTAGTGACCGATTCCAAATCCAATTGATGCCAACATTTGACTTATTTAGCCCCAAAGTGGCGGCCATATTGGATTAATATATATGTTGTAACTTGACGCGCAGTTAAAGGAATTGGATCATTCTTTCTTTAAACTAACTTATATTTAACTGAACAAGACATTGGTTCATATTTGATAACAGTACTGGCCGCCATTTTGAAAATAAAAATGGTCTCCGACATAATATTTTAAAATTACTCTCGATTTTGATGTGTTATTAGATTTTGATGGCAACTGCAACATAAAAGGACATTAGTTAAATGGAGTCATTAGGAAAACAAGACACATTTAATTATTTTGAAATTCAAAATGGCCGCCAGGTTTATGGAAAATGTGCTCACATGAACCCACATGAGGCTATACAGCAAGTGGCTTCCGACGTATATTGATGGTCACAACTAGCAAAACAACGTTCTATCACCATATTTAATTATTTGCAAAAACTATATTCGCGGAAGGCAACTATGACAACGTGGTAATAACAGGGTAACAAATCAATATGTCGTCCTGTGCTAAATACGTAAAAGTTGGAATACGAGATGAAGCCAATGTTGTAAAGTACAGCTGACTGTGTGTAAGACACAGAGTTGTTATGCGTGAGTAAGTTGTAACTGTGCTTCATGAGATTGTGGGATGAGTGTTGATTTGGTTAGTACAGTGGATTTAGCATAGATGTTGATGGCAGTCAGAGACGAGTTGATTCAGCGGGTAAGCATAACAGTCTCTGTGACGTCGGTGATTAGGCTAGGACAAAGGATGCAGATAACAAGGACACATATGTTGTACACTAGCCGCCCTCCTAGGGCCCTTCATTATAATGACAATGTAAAATTGTAAAACAAAAAAAATAAGCTCAACCTTCAAGGTGGCATCAAGCTGATTCTTGTAATGGGGGACCTTTCTTGGTAATAACATCAGAAAAAAACCATTATGTATATCTCAATTGAGGTGCATGTGAGTGTGTGTTTGCACGCAGATTATTTTATAAATAATGTATGTATGCAATATTCCTGGTCAGCTGTGTGTGTGTGTGTGTGTGTGTGTGTGTGTGTACCTATCATGTAATATCGCAATATAATTATGTATTACTAGTGTCTCTTCGTCCTAATGAGGCCCTGCATGTACATTTTACGCATGTTTTACCTATGCATTTTTAATATGTAACTACATGCGTTAATAAACAATTCATTCATGTTTTAATTAGCAGCTTTTTTTTTTTAAAATACACAAAAACAGAATGTACTATTGAATATCAAGAGATCCAAAAGGGCATGCCAAAAATGAAGTTAGCATGCCTGACACTTGTTTTAAGTGCCTTTGGCGCGTGTGCAGGCCTTATTTCTACCACCGAGCTTACATATTGGCCATTCTGATCGTCCTTTCCCCCTTGTTTGTGTGCTAATCTGAGCTCATTTCTGTGTTTCTTTTGTAAATGTGGTACCTGTATGTTGATTAATTCGCGTTTTATATATTCAGATCATAAGCACCGTGATTATTTACAAAATTACTTGTTTTCCATTAAATTAAAACTGACAGATTGCACACGCCATTGTTGACGGATACATACTGGTTGTGTTTGGGCGATCCTTTTCCAGTTGTTTTTAATTTTCAGTTTCGTCTGTTACTACAGAACATCACATTTTACCAATGCTGGATTTCTTATACTCATCAGTATATATTTAGACCTAGATCGATATATTTTTAAAAATAAAATAGGGACCCATCGGCATATGAATGGACTAACAGTTTGGTAGTGCAATTGTTCAGGTACATGTACTTTTGAATCTTTCCAAATGTCATTGATTTGCTGTCTTTAATGCCTGCGTCTCGGCTGAGAGCGAATTGTCAAAGATGACACCAAGATTACGAACTTTATCCTGAGATCACAATAACAACAACAACAACACAGGTATGAATAAATGATCTAATCTGTTTATGTGCATTCATAGTTTTACATCGAACCCTAATACAACAACCTGATCGAAACTTCTTAAGTCCTAAGAAGTTCGTAAGTACTAAGAATTTCCTAAGTACTAAGAATTTGCCTAACTGGGTTTCTGCTGATGTTAATTTTTGAAGAGATCTTTTCTCACTAAGTTCTTAGCTATGAAGTTTCGAGAATCAGTTTTGTATGATCAATATATAGCAAAAACTGACTTAGGCCCTTTTATGACATACGCCTATTGAAAGTGACAAGTCGCCTTAAAAAAATATACCCTCATTTACATGGTAAATGATGGTGGACAGAAACTGCATGCTCATCCCCAACTTTCAGAATCATTATGTGATGCTAAAATAAATAAAAAATAAAAAACGAGCTTTTCCAACTACAAAATTTAATTCCAATAATATCTACTAAAAGACCACTGGGACGCTCGTATGTTGTACATGACGATTGAGAATTTACGAGAGCTTCTAAAAATGAGATCCAGGTTAGTGGGCAAACTTGTTTCTGCAATGCATAATACCTCACAGCATTTTACACTTTCGTGTGAAAAGACACTTCGGCACATTAACACTTCAACAAGAGCAAACAGGTCAAATATCAAGTGACCAACAACATTATGAGACTTCATGCACAGGATGATGAACCTGGGGGACAGTAACTAAATGTCTCTATTAACCCTCCCCATGCTGGATTAGGCATAGACACTGCTCTTTAGGGCATCTCCAGTTGCCTCCAGCATTGAGAGAGTTAAAATGTCAATACATCTAATACATCTACCTGCTTTTTCTGCAGCAAAGAACCATTATATGTATCTATCCTAAAAATAAATAACAAGCCCCTAGTCTCTAATCTGCATGACAAAAGTGTCAACAAATATGCATTTTAAACTTTTTCCAATCAGGACATATTTGGAATTGTAAACAATTCAACTGCACGAAATTCACTAAATAGTGTGAAATTATGTTCTGAATTTCCAATTTTGCCAAGTACATTTTTTCTTTTACCTTTGACAGCATCTCACATGGTATACATAAAGTTGTCAGTAATATTAATATTTTCATAAAACATTGTATTAGGATAATGTAGAGCTATTAACATGCTTTAGAGCATAGATTTAGAGTAACACTGTACAAATGTTAACATTATTATTATTACTATCATATGCAAGTTTCAAAGGCAATATTTTGTTAAAAGTTTTGTAACAATAGTTATTCAAAAACAAATTTCATTTGGCGAGATTAATGTAGTTTCTTTCTACCGAGGAGCTTGTAAGTTAAGTTCCATCATATATGGGTAAATATATGTCAAGTTAGATAGCTATGAAGATACACAGAATATTTTTCATGCATATATATAGAACATTAGTTTGGACAAAAATAAAGTTGACACCACCTACAACCCAATTCAATTCAATTCTCCATTTGATGCTCAATATTGTTACCATAGTTTTGTCCATGCATATAATACAAATAACAAGACAAAGAAGTAAAACTTTGCAAATACATGTATATAGCAATCATACCCCTCCTCCACACAGGAGAGGGCGGAATGTTATGTATAGATAATGAAAATATCGTCTACATAGTAGACGGTGTGGATTTGCCAATGTAATTAACATGTGGATCACAGCTTGCATGGTGTTCTGCTTCCAAATGGTGTTCTACATAGGCAAGGAATATCCTGGTGAGTTGGAACATGCTGGTGTATCAGAACATCCTAATGGACCAGAACATGCTGGTGTATCAGAACATCCTAATGGACCAGAACATGCTGGTGTATCAGAACATCCTAATGTATCAGAACATGCTGATGTATCAGAACATCTAATGGACCTGGGTATCGTTTCTTGAAGCTCTCTTAGTAATGTATTAGTTATCGGCAAATAGAGTGCTATGGTCCCTTAGCGGCTAAGAGAGCTTCGAGAAACGATTACCAGAACATCCTACAAGGATAGAACAGAGCATCCCGTTTGACCAGAACATTCTGATGAGGCAAAACATTGGTAACATTTAAATGTAGCTGCAAGGTGAAGTAGAAACGGAAACGAGTCGCTCAACTGAGCCATCCATACATCAATACATGAAAGAACAATACTGTGTACACAAACTCAAGCTTATAAACCTCCTAGGACGCCATCCTATTGTTTTCCACCTTACCTTCTTCTATTGTCAAGACAACCTGTCTAGTGTCTAATCACATGTGTTTTTGAATACAATATTTAAGTCGAAATATTACAATCGTAATTTAAATAATCTTTTCATCAGTCAGGATCAAACCCTATAAATGTCCAATTTAGAATCATGAGCCAAATGCCCAAACGACTGCGCTATAGCAGTCCTCGAAGAAATCACTCGCAAATTAATCTAGTCTACTATATACACAAGCACGTTATGCATGCGCTGTCCGTACAGCACGTGATCCTCTTGCAGTCCGTGGAAAGGTACACGGGCAGAGCATCGGTTTGGGAAGTTTTATTGTTCATTACTATGCTGTTGTGAAAATAACCAACATTTATATTTATTCGTTTTTGTCGGTTTATAAGTACTCGAATTCGGTCTTGGTGCCTGTAGCAAGACCTCAGTGTTACTTTTCCACCCACCTCCCCCTCGGTCTTCCTAATGGCACCAAGACCTCATTCTCGTACTTTAACCTTTACATCATGAGGACATGTAAGCAATGCAATGACAAACCAAGCAATAATAGGCTAGAGGTCAATAGATAGTACATGTAGCTGTGCCATACAGATTTGGGGGGCTTATTCTGGAAACATTCTTACCAACTTCTTAGCCTAAGAATAGTTCTTAGCCATACTATTAGAATTGTTAAGCGAGTGATTATGGAGGAGTTTAACGTCACTGTGGAAATCATTTCAAGAATATGCCCCCTGATTCACTGTGTCAATATAAATAATTATCTAAATATAAATTAGGTCTTAAAAATATCTCATTACAAAGAAATTATTTTACAACCAGATCAGCGATTCAAATCCTTTTCAATTGAGTATTTTGAAAATAAATATCAATTACGGTACAGTTGATATGGAATCAGCGTGTGTTCATATATCTGTACTTCACAACATTTGATATCTAATAACAGTCGATAAATATGCAAAACTGGCCGGTGCTTTTTAGCTCGACTACCCTTTCACACAGCGGGATACATATTAAAAACATCAAGACTGATTTACAATTTTGAGCCAAAACATCTAGATAATAATTTCATAAAAATAAACCCATTTTTGTTAATTAATACAATACGAGGGATGATGAATCATCGACTGGCAGACCACAATATGATGCCAAAGTCAGAATAAAGAATACATACTGCAGCCTACTAGTCAATTTTTGCTAATCAGCAATCCCAACAATAATCGAGTGATAGCAAAGTAAACATTCAATATTGGCTGAAGTTTTACAACCGGAGCTTTGAGAGGATCGTACCAAATATAATACTAATTTTAACACTAAGAGGCGAGAATAAATCAAATGGCCAACAGATGGCGCCACATCTACCAGGGCTCCAGACTAACATTCTGAGTTAAGGTGGACTCACACGGGGGTCGTTCAGTTGGAACGATGCGTCGAATCGCACTGTGTGCATGTGACGCGATTCGCATGAGTAGAACAAGTTCTACTTGTACGACAAATTGAACTAGACTCATTGTACAACTGACCGACACGTGTGAGCGAAATGTGTCACAGGGCAAATAGCTAAGCACACAGTGCAATTAACTTGCTCCTGTACGTTGGACATGTGTTAATCTACAGCCCTGAGGACACCACACAATCTGGATGATTTCACCGGGAATTGATCTGAGATGGAGACTGGACATCACCAGACATCAACATCACCATCAACATCAACATCACCAGACATCAACATCTACAGAGATCCTTAATAATATCATAGCAACAAAATCCCCAGAAATATATTATCGGCAAAATTCATTTCTCTCGTAGAGCATTCATCATGCACTGCAAAACAAGGTCAGCTAAAGAATGCTTTAAGTGAGGGTAACTATTGGTCACCGGTTGCTGTGGCAACAGTATCCGCAATGAGTGCCACGACGAAAGGTTACATATCAGAACATAACAGCAAGCAATAAATCTCTTCATATTAAGAAAAACAAGGAGTGTGAGAAAGAAAAACAAGAAAAAAAACATGTATAGACATTTCATTCAGTGATGCAAACAAATATCAAACGTAGGTCAACAAAATATAATGACGTACATGTGTTTGTGGTCAAAGGGTATGAATAGTGTGGCTTCAATAAAACATGTGGACAGACATACCCGTGTTCTCTTGTTCTATGAGAAATGATCTGCTCATATTTAATCAATTTAATTTCATCTTAGATATGTGGAGATTTCTGGAGTCAGCGTATTCATCTCAGAAAAATTACGATCATTTAGGTTGGTAAAGTTAAAAAATTGCAAAAACATTTTTAAACATTTGAGAAATGGCAAGATATCAACACATAGATTGGCCAACTACTATTAGATCACATAAAAAAAGAAAGCACACATGCATCACATACCCTTGATATCTGGAACAATAACATTTAAACGGATACATTTGAACAAAAACTAACAAAATTCTGACAGAAAAAAACCCCATCACAAACATAAATATATATCATACAAAGACTAATATTATATAATAAATCCTGCTCGATTAGTAGAGAGGTACTGTTGTTTATGGCATCTCAAGTTGCCTCCAGCATGGCCAGGGTTAAACTAAGAAGCTGTACTAGAAGCGCAGGTGGTCGACACAGAGGTCATCAGTTTGTCATCCATCACAAACCCCTGAGATTTGTTCTCAGACTTGTGGAAGTCAATCCTGCAAAAAAATTTTTAAAAAATAATAATAGTACATGGCACATTAATTCCACACCACATTGGGGCATAATAAAAGTGAATAAACATTGAATATAGTAAGAGGGGTATATATCCATATGTACATGGAAGGAAAATACTTGATTTGAACACTGAGAGGGAGGGTGCTGATTTAACCCTCTCCCTGCTATGGGCAACTTAACTTGCCTTTTTGGGACGTTCCTTTGACTGCTGAATACAAAAAAAATGCACTGGTCCATAGATGATTGCCTAACGAAATGCCACTAAAATGTACATATGTGGGAATTTTAGTTTGCTCACAGTTGTAATAATCCAACTTATTCAGTCGAGAATGTTGCAGTAAACTTGCGAGCACCGACTGCCTACCTGTCGTAAATGATGCCGTCCACGCCGTGTCTCCTCAGGCTGTTGATGGTGTCGGCATCGTTGATGTCCTCGCCCCACACAAACAGCACCAGCCCCGCATCCCTGGTCTTCTTGATGATAGACATGTCTCTCAGCAGCCCCTCTGAGTGGTAGTCTACTCCCTAGACACCACAGAAAGTGTGATCATTGTATGGCTTTCCTGTGCATGGTAGTCTACTCCCTAGACACAAAAGTGTCATCATTCAAGGCCTCGCCTGTGCAAAATGACATAACTCAACTCTTAAGGAAATTAAGGAAATCTGAACTCCCAACGTTAGACATATACACTTACTGTTAAGTCCCAAAATTATTCTACCAATAGGCTTTCCCCACCAATGGATGAATTCCACCAGTGGGCGTATTTGTCAAACCCTGACTATGAGCCTCCACCTACCAACAGTCCGTGAGCGATGGCGAAATTGATTCCGGCGTCAAAGTCTCTGGCCCTGTAGTCGACGTATGGTGAGTATTTCTGAGTGGTGCCGTTGTTCAGGAACAACACAGGGTATTTGTTCTGCTTCAGCTGCAACCTGGAGAATACATTTGTGTACAAATATTACTGTCGAGAAATTGAGGGATCTGCTGCTCAATGTTGCAGTGGGAATATCCTAAAGGCTTGTTTTATTTATTTATTTTTGAAATTGGGGCTTAAGAGTCGCTTTCTAGATTCTCACGTTCAGATTTAACCACAGCTGAAACTTACATGATGCACGTGTCGGGATCGAAACTTGAAAAAATAATTCGACGTGATCCAGCATGCTCAAAGATAGTGTCGAGAATTGTATCGATGTGGAGATTGTGATCAAAGTAGTGCTGCATTTCCCAGCCATCCTGAAACACAGAGCACATAGTTAATACCTAGTTCAACTATAATACCTAGTTCACAATACAGTATGATGAATAAATAAATTAATGTTTTACATCACAGCGGGAATATTTGGCCCATAGGCGACAATATGATACTAGGCTAGTTAAATTCTTGGAATTCAACTATAAAACCTACTTCACAATACAATATGATGCTAGGTTATGTTTTTTTTTTATTATTATATTTTTTTTATGTGGTTTAGAGTGGCTTTTAAGATCCTTTTGCTTCTATCACGGCTTGTCAGTTTATGGCAGGAGGAAACAAGGATGATAATAAAAGAGATTTTGGATATCTTCTCTTTTTAAGAGTATATTCACCAATAGCCAGCAGAATTACAAAATGAAATTATTATTACTATCTCAATTTCACTGCACCACAGTATTAACCCTCTCCCTGCTAGATTAGGCACAGACACTGCTCTTTTATTTAGGCAGACCTGCCTACCCATGAATACCCTTGTCAGTAAACCAGCACTCTTAAACAGGTTTTCTCAGGAAATTTAAGAATCTCTCAGGAATACAATCTGTCAATCACCATTGGA
>JAUTBV010127270.1:0-27802 GCA_032361325.1 Lepetodrilus fucensis | reverse complement strand
ACAACAGTGAAAGTTACCATTGATGTGTCCTCCAACTGCTCCTCATCTCTCTCTCTCTCTCTCTCTCTCTCTCTCTCTCTCTCTCTCTCTCGCTCCCTCCCTGGCACACATACAGAGAGAGAGAGAGAGAGAGAGAGAGAGCTTAATTAATCATTCTTCTTTACGTGTACAATAACGCTGTTTCCATGACACAATGCCACTAGCATCTGATAATCACATGCATAGCTCTTACAAGTCAAACTAATATCATGCACAGCAACAATACAAACACTGTATGGATATTGTAATGTATAGGCATCTGCATGCCAGAAGCTTTACTATAGTATGGAATGCGTGACAGCTGTAGAATGAACATATTGATCCAGTATACGTCTTTTAGGTAGATACAGAGCGTTATGAAATACTACTGTGATCATTTACATAAACTCGGAAATGTAGTTAGGCGATCTCCTATTTCGCCACCGATATCAATGCAATGGAATTATGAGGCCCAATTGATGCATTGAGTATTTCAAAGTATAACATTATGTTAGTAGTCTATAGTTAACTACTATGTGAATGATACTAGTTTTACTTTACGAATAGGTATGTTCAAGATTACATGAAGTTACGATCTATTATTGGTAATAATTGAAGTAGACATATATTATGTAACCGCGTGTCTTTAGATATGGTCTATATCCTGCATAGGGATAATCTGTGTATTCAGATTAATCTCGTGTGGTTGCATTAATATCATACGTCTTCTATTTTAACTGACATACCAATCTAATTAAAATCATATCTCAGCACAGCGTAACGGAGCGAGTGCCATATATATCTGAGCGTTAGTTTCGGATCTTATTTTAATGAGACTGCTGACATACAAACTACTTGTATACCTTAAACCTTGTGATAACAGATTTGATAACGATATACTATATTAGTTATGTTCAAGACAAACGTGTGTTTAAAGGCGATCTTGTTGTTTATGTCGGGTTTAGTACTCGCTCACCTCTCGGCCTCATTGACATTACAGATGTGACGAGACTCTCGCTGGCGCTGGAAATGTATCGCTCTATATTTCTATGACCTGGTTTTAAGTGTGTATGGAGGGTGAGATATTTTCAACCCGGAGGTATTGCCCCAGATACACACCATTGAATAACACACCATAATGTTAGTAGGTCACTTGTCTTTATAGATATACCAGTCTTATATACAAGATATATAGCCTACTACACACGTACACACATTAAATAATTATTGAAGAAAAGTAAGACCTATAAATAATACAACATATAAGTAACATTCATCCTTGCATAAGTCTGTTATGGAGACATTCGAACAATGCTCCGATATCAATATTCACCGTTACATCTTACCCAACGTATCAGTATATCACAGCAAATGGAGTTTATAATGATGTTATCTTTCAAGAAGGATGACAGAAGCTAAGACTATAAACAACACCTACCTTATAGTACAAGCTGGTTTATATTATCTAGGCCAGTGCTATGTTTACGTCGGTAGTCAGCAGTCACGTGACACATACTATGCGATACGTACTGACAATGTAGAAGGGACCCAAGTGAAAGGGCGTAGTTTTAAAAAGCCTCAGGGAGACATTCAATTACTCCTATACAAGTTACTGACAACTATACCGCATGCCTTTTGATACTGTAATCGGTTATACACATTTAAACAAGGAATGGATCCTAGATCAATGTAGGCCCTATATTGTTTTCGTCCATGTAACCAACAGCATCCACCACTGTGTGCAAGTACCATCACCTGCTTACACTGTATGAATACTTACCGATAAACAACATTCATCAACGACCTAGGTTCTGCAGCTGGAAAACTTATTTAAGCGACAGACTAGTGAACATGCATAGAACTAATTTACTTTTAAACCTCTTCAAGATTGCAATGTATGACCTCTGTAAAATAAACGGCGGCTGTTTTCAAATATTTATCCCCTAGAATGACTCACCGTCTCGATTCAGTACCAGCTGCACCTTCTAAAGTTCGTGGATTTATAAGCTTCTAAAACGATGAATGTCTTTGAAATGAGTTACGACGCCATACCAATAACAACTATGTGGTATCCATATTCTTTTATATTCTGCAAGCATTTGCATTCATATTATTCAACAGGTGGCTCAATTTGGGTCGATGTCATATAACCGGATCAATATAGCCTAAATATACGTGCACTTTAAATACATTTACATGTATATATCTTTTCCTCGCAATAATATAATCACACGTACATATTTACTATTGGCTGTCATAGGGCTGCATGCATGTGGGGAAGCACCACTGACTGGTAAGTATGCTAAATGTGTTCAGGCGGTATGTTATACAACATCGCATGTTTTTCCTACGTTGAATAATAATTGCTTATAAAAAAAAAAAAAATATGAACACACGAGTTTCGCAGATTACCTTATTATTATAGCCTATTCAAAATATTACTTTTCTGACTAGAAGATGGCAGCAAATTAGGGCCTATTATATCTAATTATTTACATAGCGGTTATTATATTTGTGCGAGAGAGTATTTGTGTATATATACATATATGTATACAGCTGATGTAATGTTAATCTCATGAAAATCAGATCTCAGCCCAGCGAGTATCATATATATATCTGCTTGAGCGTTAGTTTCGGATCTTATTTTAATGAGACTGAGATGATGATTATGTCATTCCTAACCAGATAATGCACTTGGTGCGCTACGTGGAAGTCTGCAGATACACACATTACCTAGCTGGTGGTAGCTGACCTTCACTGTAGTGATACTACCTTGCGCCATGTCCATGACTTCCGAAATACCAACACATAACACGCTGACAAATAAGATTGTTTATTTTGAAATGGCAGTGATCACATAGTTAAAATCATAATGGAAATGTATTTGAAAGTAATATCGCGCTTACACTTATACTCACGTACACAATCATACACACACACACACACACACACACACACACACACACGCAGACACGCGCGCACACACACAGAGAGGGACATCAGACGCACGTACACTTACGTACACGCACGCAGGCGCACGCACACACATACACACAACTGTTTCCGGCTCCTCCACATCCTCTAATATACATCTCTCTCTCTCTCTCTACACCTATCCCCTCTCTCTACCTCCCTCCCTCCATCTCTCCCTCCCCCTCTCTCCCCTCTCTCTCACTCTCACTCCCTCTCTCTCCCTCCCCCTCTCTCTCTCATCTATTCCCTCTCTCTCTCTCTCATCTATACACCACCCCCATCCCACTCGCTGTCTCTTCATCCATGCAATCATCACGTACGTAGACATGAAAGCACTTAGTGCAACGAGGCATAATTAACAGCTACAATGTAAAACACCAATACATTAGTCGAACCTGGTAATGGACAAAGATCACGAATATGTATCCATACCAATAAAACATTTTACTCAACAAAAACTCGAATTGACTTACTTATTTGTAAGTACATAATCATAAATCATGGTACAATGTTGACACGATATGGACAAGGCATCAAGGGAAATTCATTATCTATGAGTATGAGGAATGGAAAAAAAGTATTTTGTTTTACAGTGTGAACGTTATTTGGGTATTTTATTTCCTAAATAGTACAAAATCAGATGTTTGTGGGCAGAGACATATTGGCATTTGCATGTATAACTGGTATAAATCTGCGTCTCATGTTATATGCTATATACTAAAGGCGTTACTTATTTTGTCCAAAAATAATATTAGAGACCGCTTAATATTCACCAAGACTAAACGATAATTGTTATTCGTAGTGCAATGGCATTACTTTTCTATCCATACGATCTCTATAGAATACGGTACTACTCATAAAATATTAGTTGCATATTATAATAATTTACCTTCTAATTATTACTATTTCTAATGCTACAATGCATAGCTAAGTTTGCATAAATTGCGAAAAGAAACTTCAGTAAAGGTTTGCGTAAAAGTTTGCATTATACGACGCTTACTATAATTATTTCAATAAACGATGCGGTCATATAATACAGACATGATTTGGCATACATCAACAATAGATCGACACTATGTTATTAGGAAACCTATTTGAGTAAGAACTCATGCTCAACCGAACGTTTTCTTCACAATCTCAATATAAAATTTTAGCTTGAGCATGAAATCGTAATCAAACGGTTCGGGGATAGGGTACGCTTACAAGCTCTCTTTTCCACTAAGAAACCATAACGCTCTCTTTTCCGATAGCTAATACACTGCAAAGAGAGCGTTATGGTCCCCTAGCAGACAAGAGCGTATGTGTAAGAGGACACACACAGCGCTAAGTTGTAGCTATGTGTCTCGCTGATAGCTATAGCCCCTTAGCAACTAAGACAGATTCAAGACAGGGTGCTCAGGGTGAACTGTAAGTAACATACAAATGGAGTAATTATGGCGGAAAACGTTAAAACACAATAGTCAATGACAGACAGCATCTGAAACGTATCTTAAATAGTTGCCTCTTTAAATCCATAAATGGAAAGACATGTGAAATAAGTTACAGATGATGCAATAAATATAGTTTCTTACCCAAAATAGTTATTTGATGAATGCATATGTACAACCAAGAATGGACTATTTTAAGTTACCTGAGAAATATGTAAAATGGCTATACTCTTTGTCTGGTTTCATTCAAACATCAATTAGTCTAACTATTCTGAAGATATCCTCATACGGCAAACGTAGGATTCTAGGAATTCATGATTGTACAGATGCTGACTTGCACATTACATTATGCTCGTGTCGAACCCAATACATGATGTAGACAAACACACGCACAAAAATAAGTTAAAAATATTTTTCATTTTGATTTGAGAACAATATGAATACTAACAGCTAAACACGTAATTGTATCCAAATTGATATTATGAATACAATACATTACTAGTATATGAGAATTGCACAAATAGTACAATACTAATTCACGTTGTGCAAAAAGCTAGTTGAGTGCACACATTTATTTTCCACTGATGAAGCGCCTAAAGATAAACGGTTCTATTAAATGCCAACATAGCATGATAAATTACTCCACAGCGTGCATATTATATATTCCATTCCGTCAATACGAAAACCAATAACGATCATCTGTATAATTCAAGAACTAATACTTGCGAAAATATACATTAATATGATCATTGGTATCCTGGTCATGCTGTGAAGTTAATTTTCTCATCATTCTTGTTCAGAAATTACGAAGAATCGTACATGCACCTATGTCATTGTATCTTGAACAGTTCACCTTAGAGCTTCATGACTAGTTTGACCATTCTTCACCTCACTGGCTTCGTGCCCATAGCATTAGCAAACTGCATCCCTGATCACCACCCGTATCGTGATAAATATTCGGCTTCCGGATCAATATAAATCCGACCGGAAACTCGCCAGAACATTTCACTTTCACATTTCACCTACCATCACCGGTCATGCATAAAGGAGAATATATGATGCATGGACAGATATATATGTTCATGGCACAATGAGAAACACACTTGTGTGGGGACACTTTCTATTGTATCCAAATTATTCCACATTCTTGCATATCATTGCATTGTTACATGCATATCTTATCTTCCCACTTCTCACCGTATTTCATCCAGATTAGACTTTTACTTCTGGTAAGTTTCCGAAAAGGCTTTCTTAAGGAACATTTTTGCTGCGTTTATAGGTGGGTTTTTGTCATATATGAACTTCTGCACATATACCACTCGGCAAGACTATCGTCTTTGTCACAGCAAATAACCACGGGTGAAATACACCACCGGGGAAAACAGTTGTACCATCTTCTTCACCAAATAATATAGCTAGTGAGCTTCACAACTGATGGTAAACCTTATAAGAGTCACTAAATCACTGTTCCACAATGAACTGCATGCCAGATATATACCCCTCTGTGACACTGTTATAGAACGAGCTGTTGGAGTTGTGAGCGACCTTCCACGTGACATCGCCGTCGGCATCGTGTACCTCCGCCAGACCGTTCATGATGCCCCAGTACCTGCTGGGTCCCTTGATGGTGACGCTGACGCTGTAGTTGGTGTCCGGATGCAGTAGCACGGCCGCCGGAAGCATCACCTTGAACTGCTCGTCACTGGTGGAGATCTCCCTGTCACAGCAGTGGTGGAGGATCACCTTCTGTTCCTTGTCCTCTATTGAGATGAGAACCGACAGAGTTCCGGCTCCGGACCTCGTCGGAGCGAACAGAAGAAACGTCAGGAGTTTCACTGGTTTGCTGCATGCTACTGTCACCGCATCTGTGACTGGATTCGCTCCCGTCCACCGACCCCGTGATCCAAACCTGTCTATGCTGCGTATGGGTTTCAACGAGTTCCTCTTCTTTGACGTAAAAGGATCTACCGGAAGTTCTGATATCGTGAAATGTTCTAAAATCTTAACCTTTTCGCTATCCGTCAGGACCCCGGCGTTTCGAGCCTTTTCTACAAACATCTTCTGACTCATTAACGGGAACCGGACCAGATACAACGACTGTCCCAACACGCTTCTCTTCTCCTCGGCGTTCGAGTCCCTCTCCTGCCTCTTGCACTCGGCCTCGGACCAGTTAATGGTGGCCGTGAAGATGAGGTCTTCCTCCACCTTGAGGTCGTCGTTGGACAGGACTCGGTCCAGACACTCATGGTTGAGCTCCAGGAAGCTATCTGACTGGAGAACCTGCTTGGCCTCTCGCTTGATGACGTCCATGGCCTTCTCCTGGAGGCCCTCCTCGTCGAACAGACACGCCTGCTGCAGGATGGTGCACGCGTTCTCCGGGGTTAGGGACATCTCGCAGAACTGGAGGCATTTCTGCTCCAGATTCCTCACGTTGTACTTCTTGGAGGAGTACAACAGGCCAATGACGTTGTCCGGAGTGATCACCACGTCGTTCGTGTATAGGAATCTGCAACAACATTGTCCATTTAGTAGTTAGGACGATTACAGGAAACTGGTAGAAGTTCCTAGTTGGACACCTTGCCCTTGGAGGTTTCCAGTGTAGTCATACACGTGAGACCTTCAGGACACCCGAGATCCAAATAGTTGAACACCTTCGCATAAGCTGTTTTGGATGTTTCCTGTGTAGTGTATGTACAGGCATCCTTCAGGACACCCCTTGCGAAGGTGTCCTACTAGGATCTTTTAGGGATCCATAACAGGATCTTCCATATTAAATTTGCTTTGAAGATTAACATTCTCCCGACTGGGTTAATAATACATTTACTGCTGTATTCAACGTCTTATGTGGCTTTCAGAAGCAAGAATGTTAATACATTTATTTTAAACTCCCAGCTGGTATTTCTAGTATTCAAATTAACTGTTTCATACTTGACATCTCCGATGGCTTACCGGTATATAACGGAGAGAAGGTTAATGAATTATTTATCTCATCAGTATGCTTAAGAACAAAGCAGTTAATACATAACACATCGGACACGCTCAAGCTTTCACAATGTAATACTATTCTGCATTCGTTGGAAAAAATAAATAGGGTTTGATTACGCATTCAACGAATACAATGGGGATGAGTTCGTACACTCAAGATAATCGATGCAGCTTAACTGAAATCACGATGAAGCTGAACAGCATTTAAATAGTACGACTGTAATACAGTGACTATTACTTGGAGAAAATAACTATCTTTGGTTCATTTATTTATTCCCCAGCAGTAGCTAATACTCATCATTACTTTATCAAGCTTCGGAATATTGCTGGATCAATGTCCGGTATCTCGATGTCTTTCTTCTCCGCGATGGGCCCGCACAGCATCCTGTTGAAGACGCAGCTACGACTGACTAGGATGAACTTGTGCGCTCTGATGGACTGGCGCTCGTCTCCCACACGGAACCCCACGTCTGTGAGCGTCTCGCTCTCCAGCATCTGCAGGTTGGTCTCCGAGAACTCCTTGCCGGACTGCCAATCGTCCACGTAGCCTGATTTGTGACGTCTCCGAGTTTTGTGCGAAACCTGGGGAGTCTGTGTGGTCTTGGAGGGTGACGACAGAGACATTATACGGTAGTAGGCTTCATCCAGCCTGCAAGAGAATATCGATAGAGAAGGTGATAATATAAAAAAAGCCTTTGCGGCAAAGCATGATTTATATGATAAGATACAGATGTATTGCATGTTAAGGAATTTGGCTAACATAGTGCAGAATATTATGTCTAGTGTATGATATATATGATAAGATAAAGCTGTATTACATCGAACCGAATCAGCATCGTATTACGATGTCTTATAAGCATCTTTCATTTGAAGGACTTATTTTATTACAGAAGATGCATCTACATTAATTCGCTGCTTGGTCTTAGATAAAGAAACCTGTTAATGATTAGAACCAAATTGATAGATGACGAATTCTAATTCCTCTATTTCTGGCACTGTCTTGGAATGCCCAGTACTTCATGCTCCTTTAATGCGATTGCCAAAACAAAATCTTGCTGATAAAACATTGTTCAATAACTTTTATAGCCTCCAAGACAAACGAGCTAGAGAGTCTCCCCGCCATGGAGATGATAAGTTTGATTAATGGACGTGTAATGCTATCGACATTTCCTTTCAGACGTATCTGAAGGAGAGCACTACGTCCCGAGATCTCGACCTGAACGTGAAATAACGTGAAATAACGTTAACGTTGGCGGTCCTAGGGGATGACACATACACACATGATACGTGAGTCATGACACTACTAGCGAAACTCATCTTAACCTCAGACCGCTGCGCTTCATTAGTGTCCTATAGACAGTGCTGGTCGATACGAAATTGTAAAAACCGCTATTTGGAAACTGACGCTTGTTTAAATAATACACACACTATGGCGTTGTGACGTCAAGTCATGTCAAGTTCAATATATTTCCTACAAATTATATTTGATGAATGGAAAATATTATATGAAAGCATTCTTCTGAAAGTGATATTTCCTAATTGAAATACATGCACATTGATATTAATCGTATTTAATAATTGTTTCCCCGGATACTAGAATACCAGTGATAACACACAACACGTACCTTATTCGACCACATGAACACATACACTACAGTTAAAACAGCTATATCCTATGAACGCTGTATAACCTTTACACTTCTGTGGGGAGTAAAAGTGCACTGTTTCGCCTGCGGGTGGGTATAAAAGTGGAAATTGACGTTTTACGATCTTTTACATGTCCATACTATAGCTTTCATGGTAAAGAAACAAAAAATAACCCAGGAAATGCCTATAAACACTGACAGAAAATTACTGGAAAGAGGCAAGCAATTCTATTAAATATATCAGTATATTTCGCAATACCATCTTACTGAATTTTGAAAGGCATGTCTATTTGGCATTACACGTAAGAAGAGAGATAGCAGAAAGCCTTGACGACCAGCTAATAGATAACACCCACGCTCATCTGTTCCAAGTCAGAAATTCCAAGCCGTTGGGATCTACTGTCGTGTCTTCGTTAATTCATTCAATTCCAAATTCAATTATTCATGGGATCTTGCCAAGACAAGCCAACTATTTTAGATGTCGGCGGTTTAGAAGGTTAAACTTCCATGCTTCCTACCAGTTATAAAATAACCCGTCGCTGACGTGCTCTATTTCGACACTATTATTGCACATATGATATTGTATATTACCTTCTAAAAACAGCCGTATTAAATGCAAGTCCATTTGTCTAATACTAAAAGTAAATGATAATGATGGTCACCAATAGTGTACACGTAACACGACTTATTTATATTACATGAAGATCAACCGCTTTATAAGTATTCAGCAAGCCATTTGGTAGGCTACTATCATCAACTACTACACGTTCAGTTAAGTTCTTGTACGTTCGTATCGTTCAGTTAACGTTCTATAAGATCTTGTATGTATGTAGTATACCCACATCCTCTTGATACTCATCCTATCATACAGTTAGTAGTAGGTTCAATAGATACATGCAGTATGAACCAGAATAAGTATTTGGCATTTTATCTCAGAACTCTGATGAAATGGCATAAGCATTTTCATCAGTTCTGAGTTGAAACATTAAATTATAAATCTTTAAAATTTGAAACCCATTTTAAACTGGGTAACTCTAAGGTAACACCATCCTCGAAAACACAGGTCATTATGACTACACTAACGTTAGTGTAGTCATAATGGCCTGTGTTTTCGAGGATGAGGTAACACTAACTCCAACGTTAGCCACTATAGGCTATGTACAGCATCGCATCGGTTGGAGTTACGTCTACTTTAGAGTTACAGATCACTTTGTACAGGAGTGCCGCTTATTGGTGTTTAAGTCCCCTGCAGTACTTGTAACATTACACTCCACCTTTGTCTTATTCCTCTCGGTCTTCTAGTAGTGTGTACAATTGCCATTCCTGCTACTGCTCCCGAGTCAAAGCTGGTGTTACGTGAAGATAAATTATCATTGAAGTGCTATGCACTTGGCTGGATCCGATCCACAAGAGTGCTGGCGTTGTCATAAACAAGTCAATGTCACTAAGGTTGGGCTTGTTGTTGTATCCTATGCCAGCCGATGTCAGTAAGGTTGGGCATATTGTTGTATCATGCACAATCAAATGTCAGTAAGGCTATGCTGGTTGTTGTATTCTTTACAATCAAATGTCCATAATGTTGATTTCGTTGTTGTATCATACACAATCAAATGTCAGTAAGGCTGTGCTGGTTGTTGTATCCTATGCAAGCCGATGTCCATAATGTTGTTTTCGTTGTTGTATCATGTACAAACAAATGTCCACAAGGTTGTTGTCGTTATACGATGTTCCAACCAATGTCCATTATGCACAACCATTGTCCCATGAAGTCAACACACATTGTCATGTTCAGCTTGATCATATTTTTTTCCCCAAATGCACGTGACTTGATCTGTCTTCATCCCACACGTATATGCAATGATTAATGCACGTGACTCACTGCAATGTGTATCCTACCACTAACATATTGTTTCGCATATATTATATAATCTGACCTTCTACTGTTATCAATTATTAACCATTCCTGAAATTTCCAACACTCTGGTTCCCATACTATACATGCCTGAATCTATGTACAAGCTCTACGTTGGATTACCAAGACTCGACGACGTGAGGAACCCAAATATTCATAGATATAAAACATAATTTTCCTACCTATGCGTGCCTCCGTGTCTTCGAGGTGGCGTGGCTCGGGCATACAGACACTAGTCAATTCCACAAACACAACTGTAAATGGACTGGAAATCAATATCTATCTGCAAGGCAAGCCTTGTGCAATACCAAACGACTGCGGTTCAGCCACAAGTGCTGTTTTGGTTCTGCATCCATCCACACGCAATCGCGACAGTCTGATCTCCGGGAAACCTACAATTAAGGCGAAATAATCAGATACATGGAATATCTAGCGGTCGAGTCATCATTTGCGGCCAGTATCGATAGCCCATGTTGTCTCTCGTGGCCGCAACATCGACACCGTACAAGTCACATGAACGTCACGTGGTCACGGCTCTCGGCCAATCGTATCGATTATCGCAAAGCACTTTTCCAGGTTCTGACGGGGGTCGCTGCTAAAAGCTAAGTTTGGTTTTCTTCACAGTATGGGGTGGAGACCGCCGAGTGGATCATCACCTTGCAATGTCCCAGTTGCCCTGGAATTGGGAATAAGTATTGAACATCAAAAGACTATATTCCATTTAGAAATGGCTATTTGTGCGTAATGGAGTGATACCAGTACACTAACTTATCTGTGGAAATTACGTATTCTGTGGAATTCATCATTGTAGATCTACATAGTTTATTACTTTAGAGATTGGATACGATGAATAATTTACCACTACGGCATTAGACCAACTGTATGGCAATGCTCATTAAAAATACTGCCAATGCATTATAAAACACGGAAATAAGGCTCGTTACACAAAGTAATATGATACACATGGCTGAGAATAACAATGTTGTGGCTGTTACCACCTTAGGCAAGTAGCTTAATTCTATAAGTTTACTGTTATCAGGGAATGATTCCCCGGTAGGATGCTATGACAATTTGAACACGAACTTTGCACTAGCACCCAACACATGTCAGAGTATGTTATATATTCCTCAGGGCGTTGATAATGGACAGTGAGCCACTGTTAGAGGTAATATAATATCGCTTTGAGAATGCGTGGGTTTGTTGCATTTTATATATATACATGGCAATGAATTTTCTGTGGGATATAGGTGTGTAAGTCATAATCAATGTCACCATATGTTCTTGACAAGGCACCGTTCTGTTCATCCATAAAGTTCAGTTCATAATGTGCATCCATTATCTCCACCTGGTCCACGTTACAAACATACAAACAACTCTTCTATAAATACGATAGACATAGATAGTTCTCATTTTAATTTATATATAAAACAATTAGTTCAATCAGATATAAATGTATCTTTGAAATGCATATTAATATAATGGGACAAAAATACGTTAAATAGACAATCGTGTAATCGAGTTAGTATATAATGTATCTATCTCTGTGTAACCACTCACATATTAATTCTTATTATTACTAGGCATCTTGGTATGTTATGTCAGTACCAGCCGGTACTCGCAAGTTTACTGCAACATTCAGCGCTACTGCAACATTCAGTGATATAAGTGAAAACATATTTAAAGCAACTCTAAACCACAATTTAAAAATAAGATACAATATAAAATATAGAAATAAATATAAAACCAGCCGTGATATAAGTGAAATAATTCTGAAAGCAGCTCTAAACCCTAACGAAAACAAACCCCATATATAAAAATAAATATGTAACGTATAGTAGGGCCTACGCATCTCTGAAATCTCACTGCACGAGTAATGTCACCAGCCCGGCACAAGCTGATATCAATAGGCATGTGACTTTAACTAGTGATATCAGGATCAGGCTATTGGTGCACACGTATGATAGATAGTACACACCCGGAAATCTACACGTAGTTTACCGTACGTACCACGAGACTCGTGCCTGTGTTTCCAGTTTGATGAAGCTTTCCCGGGAGTATGTCTTGCATCCCGTGCATGAAGTCATACATCAAGAGTTCCAGTGTATTGGACCATGCATCCCTACTTCCTACGGCACGGATAATTGACTTCCGCTGTGACGTATTCAGGTACTAAAATACGCTTCGGAGCAACATTGACGTTTATCAACAAATGTTTAATGATCTGCTATTGCATCAGGTACTCATTCGACGAATATTTGAACTAACTAACAGCCGGGATGAAAACGATATACATTAAGACACTTTCCTCTGGTGTTATGTTCACTGTTACCTTCATAGGAGGATTCTTACCCTATATTCTTCTCCGGAAGTTGCTAGGAAGAAAGTCTTCGACCGACAACAAACTGAGCTTTCTTCGGTGTCTGGCGGGAGGGATATTCTTAGGAACATGTCTGATACATCTCCTACCGGAAGCTCGCGCTGCCATGGAAACAGCCTTTGAGAACAATGACTACCCGGTGTCCGAGGCGTGCATTGGAATCGGGTTTCTAATCCTGTATGTCCTAGAGAATGTCCTAGTGGCCTGTAGGACCCCGCAGTCAAGCAGTGAGACGACTGTGTATATCAACCAGAACGAAGACCCTTCAATGAAGGACCTGCATTGCAATGGGCATACAGACTACCATAGATACGGCTCAGTAGAAGACCCTGCTAGGTCAGAGAAGCGAAGACAGGTGGAAGCCCAAATCAGTGTTTTGAGCTCTGAAGAAGATGTGGACGTGTCTGATAGAGAACCATTGGTAGATGTAGGAGTTGAGAAACCTACCATTAATAGAGTAAATACCGTTGAGGAAGCTAGAAACACATCGGACCATAATGAGAATAATTTCAACAGTTTCCGGTCTTTCGTGCTTCTGATTGCTTTATCTCTCCATACAGTGTTTGATGGTCTTGTGATAGGAATTCAGACCAATTCCACCTTGGTGTGGACGCTACTAGTGGCTATGAGTATACACAAATGTCTCGTCGCCTTCAGTTTAGGATTGAGCTTTCTGGACTCTCACCCAGACAGACCACGTTCTGTGCTAGGATACTTGCTCTTCTTCTCTCTCGTGGCGCCCATTGGAACCGGGATAGGAACTGCTATCACAGAGAGCAGCTTCAACAGCCGGACCAGGGCGTATCTCGCGGGATTTCTACAGTCAGTGGCCACAGGGACCTTCATGTTTGTCACCTTCTGCGAATGTCTCAAGGAGGAGCTGACGGGGAAGCTACATCTCATCAAACTGCTGTTAGTCATTGTGGGATTCGGACTTGTGGCTGGTTTGAGATTTGCTATAAGTGACGAGTGACTTAGAACATTATGTACAGCTCTTAATGAAAGTGGATGTATGTGCATGACTTCAATATTAAGCACTGAACGTGGGTATTTGTGGGGTAGTTGTGTTTAGACTTCAAAATACAACACTGATAAAGGAAAGTGGATGATTGGGGAATGTAATATGTGCATGACTTCAATATACAGCACTGAGTGAAAGCGGATATTTGTACAGGGGTTTCCTGTATTTGTGAAGATGACAGCTTGACAATACAAGTGTTGATATAGGCTAAGCTAATTAGTATCATCTCAGATGTCTTGGTCTGGATACATAGTAGGCCTACAATCGGATTAATATGTCAGCCACCAATCTGTCAACATCATACTATGGTGTTCAACTTATAAGGCAACTAGGTCATGTCTGTGATGATGTCATGTTAACTTAAATGTCAAATTCTGATCTGAAGACTAACAACATGTTTTGTAACTCGCCTTCAATCTGTAATGTGTATAAATGTGTGTAGGTATTAGAGTGAATATACATATTAAATGTTATGAATATTTCTCACAAACCTTCATAGTAAAGCCAAATTTCCAAATTAAATATTTTCCGGATACCATGGAAATACCGGTATTGAGAGGGGAAGGGGGGGGGGGGGAATTTTTGTGTTAACGTTCTGGTTTCCTTTGTCGAGAATGCATGCGCATATTGATTGGTTTTATAATGCACCTTATTGCTACTCAATGTAGATCTGGTATTTTATAAATATTTTTTTTATGCAATATTTCTTGTCAGCTTGAATGTGCACGCCTGTATGTATGTGTGTGTGTGTGTGTATGTGTGTGTATGCATATGTGTGTATCACTGTGTCTGTGTCACTGTCTCTGTGTGTGTGTGTATGTGTGTGTGCGTGTGTATATGTGTGTATATGTGTGTATCACTGTGTCTGTGTCACTGTCTGTGTGTGTGTGTGTGTGTGTGTGTGTATGTGTGTGTATGTGCAATACAATATGCATTACTGGGTAGTGCTCCTTTCTAGCTGTTCTTTTTGTACTTTCTGTCCGACGCATGCCCAGTTACCAAGGATCAACACCGCACAATGTAACTGCGCATGCATCGGACAGAAAGTACAGAAAGAACAGCTAGAAAGGAACACTAGGCTGGTGTCTCTTCGGCCGTGCATGTTCATTTTATATATGTTTTACCTATGATATTGTAATATGTTACTACATGCGTGACACGTTAATAAACAATTCATTCATTCATTCATGATTCATTATGTTCTATTGTGGTTCGACATGTTCACGAGCACGGTACAGATTCACAAAGGCAGAACATTACATTGATAACAACATGTCCGACGGTACAGATTGACACAGACAGAACATTGATAACAAAATGTCCGACGTTGGTACTATGACACCTATCTCATCGCCGTTAATCTTTGGATTTACCTTTTAACCTTTGGATTGACAACCAATAGCATCACCGCCGTGACATATATACGTCTCAAACACAATCAAATTGTTATGACATTTTATTCAATCACATAAGAGTTTATTGATTATAAAGCAAACATCCGTTAGTAACATTATTTCCTGTTTGAGATCATCCGTTTTTCGTAACTGGTATAAACACACAGCGAGGAATGTTACAGCTGGACTAAAATGTCCATTTCATTTGTTCACATTGGCTCGACTACAATGAAGCCCGAAACTGTTAAATAAAAAATCTGCCACATCTGCATGGATAAAATATAAATGAAGTAACAAATCGGAGATGCGTTTACTTTCAGCATTTCATTGGCAGCATTTTATATTATATTAATCAAAGCAAGAAAGCTCGAATGTGATAGTGAATGAAGCGTAGTAAAATATTAAAGCAAAATACATATCCTAGTATATGTCGTTTATTAATTTTTAATTGGGGTTTAGAGTCGCTTTCCAAGATTCTTTCACTAATATCACGACTTGTCAGTATATGGCATGAGGAAACACGCAACATCCGTAGCGCTGAATATTGCAGTAAACCTGCCAGCACCGGGTGGTACTGACAAACCAAGGATGATACTTTTCGTTTTCAGTGCAGTTGTATTTGATGCTCTTTCAATAGGATTATAGGAGTATTGTTAGCAGATTAGATGATAAATGCTATATGTATTCAACAATGTACTTAATCATTGCAAATGGTGTGACTAATGGAATACTGAATATGAAATTAGGTACATTTACTTTTGCTGTGCACTGTCAAATATTTAACGACTTCTGTCTGTCAGAAAAAAAAGGCACATGTATAGTTCCAACATTCTATAACATCATGAGACAATGCCATCTTAATACACAAGCAGTGAGGGGAACCGTCGTTCCTCTGGATGTCATGCATGCGTCACAGAACACAGAAACCATTCTGTTATGGTTACAGTGACTTCAGAACAGTTGATACATGCATTATGACAGAGACAATAATCGCTGCCAAAGATCCGACACACGCATTCGTAAATAAATATGTGAGTTCCTGATCGCAGATTAATTATTCGAAGTAAATAATGACAATATATGAAAACGTGGTGATGTTAAACAATAATCTTAACACACCTGGACATGTCAGGGAATTTAAAAAAACCCACAACAAATACTTTGATTTAATACAATGTTACCATCATACTGTATTGAGTTTTAGCAAATACTGTATTGCCACTCAACAGTCTTCGCAAATTGTTATTAATACTACAGTTAGATATAACAACCTAGAAAAGGTAAGGATTCTTCCATGACTATGTATTTGTGTATATACTATGCAAGTATACTAAGTGTTAATTAGACAATTAATTAGTTAAACCACATTAACAACGATGTTCTGTGTTACTAGCTTACAGATGGGTATCAAACATTATTATAGGCCTGTAGGCCTACATGGACTGCAAACAATGGCCAACTATACTAGCACCGAGCGTCACACTAATTACTAGAACAAAATCAACAATTATAGCTTCTATGTAGCCAAAGAAATGTAAAAATATGCATTTAGCTAACGCGATTCATCCAACATAGCGTGACATAGCCTATATATACATGTATATATCTCACAAACTGAAATAAAACTGGCCAACATCTTGAATACGTGTAGATAAATCCCTACGTATTGCCGTTTTTAGCGAATTAAAACCTATATTTAATACACCAAGAGATATACTGTATAGTTTGCAGTCAGTTTAAAGAAGGCATTTCACTAAATATTTGTGATATAAAAATATAATCTAAAACGAAGCATAATGTCTACCTAAAGGAGCATGTACACATTCAATGAAAGACAATGGATTCCATTTCAAGTTCTTGAAATTCATCTACAACATTGTCTGTTCTGATTCTCGTGTCTAATAGTCCCCATCACGGACACGTTCCACTCTCAACATGGTCACGTCTCTTCCGCCACGGGCCCATCACGGACACGTCACTCTCCCATCACGGACACCTCACTCTCCCATCACGGACACGTATCTCATCACGGACACGTCACTCTGCCTTCACGAGCACGTCTCACTACCGTCACGGACACGTCACTCTCCCATCACGGACACGTCGCTCTACCATCACTGACACGTCACTCTCCCATCACGGACACGTATCTCATCACGGACACGTATCTCATCACGGACACGTCACCCTCTCATCACGGACACGTAGCTCTGCCTTCACGAGCACGTCTCACTCCCGTCACGGACACGTCGCTCTCCCATCACAGACACCTATCTCATCACGGACACGTCGCTCTCCCTTCACGGGCACGTCGCTCTGTCTTCACGAGCACGTCTCACTCTCATCACAGACACGTCTCACTCTCATCACAGACATGTCTATCACTTGAGAAGATCCATAATAGGTGCATGCCTCATTCACTTTTCCAGAATAGTACAGTTCGCGCTTCTTCCCACCATGTTAAAATAAATCGTGCGATGCATTCTACATATTCTGATCCGACTTCATTCAGATTGATAAAAAGACTAGCTTATGACTTCTTTATGTATAGCACCATCAAGTTCATCGACCCTGAAGTGTGTAGGTCATCGGTTTCGAAAATACAGTTACAGCATAACAGTTTATAACGTTATCCATGAGCTAGTTCATCCAATAACGTATCTGTCACACCAACCCGCTGGTGTCTCACAGCAATTAGAGCTATGTGTCCTGTTAGGTGTCCTATCTTGGATGCTCAATAATAAATAAGGACATCCGAGGTGAAAGTATCCTGCCATGACCCTGTTAGGATTTCGTTAGGATCCTGGAAAAGGACACTTAACATGTTTGGCTGCAAGAGGAAACTCATTCGTACAATATATAGACTGCATTCTTACAAGACATACTGAGTTCTTTGTTCACAGATCATATCAAGGCTTGACGATCTTCTTCAGAACAACCTGTACATGTTCCCTTGGTCGTGTTTTGAATGAAGGATCGTGGTATCGGAACTTCCATTTCTGTCCTGGTTTCTTGCCATCACATTTCTGCATCATCAGCGTGGGTCCGGCCATCATGTCTAGACAGAGGCTAGACCGGTCGTGCTTTAATTGGCCGTTCTGAAATACAGAAGACATGTAATGGAATATATTATGCATGAGACTGCTTCCAAGGTAACTAATTAGGTTTTACTGTGTGGATACGCTATACGTTAGACAAGACAAGACATGACAAGATTTATTTCAGAATTACAGGCCACATGACCCAGATTTCATACATATATATTTTTTTTTACATTGGCGAATTTCTTTTAAGGAAGATGGACATATATTTTAATACATTAACATTTTCATTTGTTAACAGTTGTATTAATTTTAATTTCGAGGGGAAATGATAATAATACTGTGGACTATATGTTTTCCTACTGGTTTCATAAAATAGACACAATAAAAGAAAATGATATTCATACTTTATAGTAAGCATTAATGGTAACACGAATGTTGATGATGACCACATGCGGGTATTTGACATTATGTGTTTATCTGGAATGATTATTAGTCTTTTAAACTGTGAATGATAAATTAATACAATACCTGTAAAAACTGCCACGTTTCTTTCGGTCCCTCCAAGCAGTCGTGTAGCAAGGGCACTACGTCCATCATATCAGACATCACAATCACACACTGAAGCGTCGTCCGGAGTTGTCGCCCGTGGGTCCATGAAAATCCCTACCAAAGGTAACATTTCAAAAACTAATATTAAAAGTATATAATGCAAGCGTCATTAGAATGTCCGTATTTAGCACTACGAAATATCGGTCAATTTAGTTTACAAAACAAAAATATGATCTAAATTAACTTAGCGAACTTGAACACTTATATTATGGTTAAAGATTAGTAGGATAAACAAAATGCCAAGAATGTGTAAATTTCCTAGATTAAATCGCTTATGATTTATACTTTAAAGAAAATAATTTCAATAGGACTATGCTCTTGGTATTAAGAAATAAATCAAGGCTGAATTGCTTTGTTGAATATTGTTCTTCCCATAAAATAAGATATCTGATATACAAAGATAATTCCAGGAAGTTACACTCTGTTATGGGCGGAATGATACATGCCAGCTTTCCATCAAAGCATTTTTATTTGAATACCTTAAATATTTAAAATATACACAGACTAGAGATGACCCCGCTGCATAACAAACTGGGCATGACCAAACAATTACCTATCCGCCGATTTCCGGTCAAAGAAGAATACCAATTTGAACAATAGGCAGTAGCTTTGTGAATTAAATTATTTCTAACCTAATGCACAACAGTTATTTGAGGAGGGACGTTTACTCAAATTGTCTGGAGTACTGTTTCCTTTATAATATCAAATGCCAGTTCAAAGATATTCGCGCAATTTGGGTGTTATTGACAAAGCAGCAAGATGATATATGCACAACGCAAAGAGGTGCCAAATTCAATATTCGTTACGTTATGGCCGACAGATGGACGATCAACGCTCAGGTATATACTATCGTCAACCCATGTCAGTTTATTAAACAAACGTGTACAGTGTCTGTCATTTAGTACCATCATATATTATATGTGCTGATGTAAGGTAATAGTTCATTAAAACTATGTCATGTGCTACAGAATGTCCGCTATGGCTGGTATTCTGATGACCCACATCTAATGCACCGTAAACATACCAGTTGTCATTGAGGAAACCAACATGTCTGCCAAACATAACAAAAACAAAACAAAAAACACACACCTTAAAAAATAAACGAGACACAATATGGCCGAACAATGGATTTCTGTGACAAAGTTATCATTGTTAACAAAACTGTTCACAAATAAACGTTGCACGCTACTTTATTCACAGGCGCCCACGCAAAGAAAGTTTATACCTCAAAGAAAGTTTTTACCACATATTTCGTCTGACATTTGATTCAATTTGAATGCATTTGATCTTACACTTGATCTGTAGTTTCTCCTTGTTTAAAGTTAAACACCTTGCTACTCAATTTTTCAACTTCAATACAAATTAAGTTTCTTGGCGCACTTCTCAATCATTTTCCGGTATGACGTCATTGATACCTTACTGATAAGTCAATCAGCCGCGTGAATCCTGACTTCAGAAAGCAAATCTAACAGGCATGTTCTAAGTTCAATAAGTCTTAGCCAAAGATGCAGGTGTAGATGATTGCCTTGCCAAACCCAATTGATTTGAAACACTTACATCCTATCAGGAGCTCAACGTCTGGCCCTGAACGTAAGCCAACTGTCGTTAATGGCTAACTCAATTCATAGACACACCCAGTGACAAGATTACACACTAGCAGACTTTACACGTATTCCGAAGTACAAATATACCTAAACGACCTAAACGTATCGATTCTTATGGTTTACGCAAGGGAGACGACTCCTTATGTCCTGACTGCCTCGACGAAAAAAAAACCCCATTCTTATCTCCATAGACGTAAGCGACACGACAGACTCTGAATAATTGATAACCTCGAACATGTTGTCTGACAACCTCTCACCGTATAGAGGTGAATGTACTTTGATGTGACGGGTACACGACATAAAATCATGGTTACTTGTCCTTCCGGTTATCACTATATCTTGCATTGCAAATACTGTAGGCAAACGCCCTAACGAAGGAACAAACGACGGCAATATCAGCTGGCAGAGGACGTGGTAATAGCTGGTCAGCTTGCGACGTCTTGCACTGAGTCATACATACATAGAATCCAAGAATAAAATCCCTGATATAATATAGGCTGTTCATTGTAAACCTACAAGAGCATAATCGTATGTAAACCTACATGAGCATAATCGTATGTAATAAACCTACAAGAGCATAATCGTATGTAATAAACCTACAAGAGCATAATCGTATGTAAACCTACAAGAGCATACTCGTATGTAATAATCCTACAAGAGCATAATCGTATGTAAACCTACAAGAGAATAGTCGTAAACCTACAAGAGCATAACCGTATGTAAACCTACATGAGCATAATCGTATGTAATAAACCTACAAGAGCATAATCGTATGCAAACCTACAAGAGAATAGTCGTAAACCTACAAGAACATAATCGTATATTCACATTGTGAATAAGTACATATTAGCATACAAGATCTCTGCTGAATATATGTGTAATTGTCAGGTACAACGTAGCTGGTGGTCAGTAGGGAATACTAGAGGGATGTAAGCAATGCCCAGGTCTGCAGGTAATCTTGTCTTCTAAAGCAGTAGAACAGGAATGCAGACCATAGCACTCTCTTAGCAATGTATCAGCTATCGGCAAAGAGAGTGCTATGGTCCCTTAGTGGCTAAGAGAGCTTCGAGAAACGATACCCTGAACTTTAGCTGTATATGACCCACACGTACGAGTTGTATGTATACTAGAATGCTTTTAGGCCAGTAGGTACGTGCACATACCTGTGTGGGCAGACTGTGGGTACACGGTTTGATCCCCAGCGGGTTTGACGCCTGGAATAGGTACTCTTCGTTGTCAAGACAATGTTTCGTATCGGGATTCTCAATCTGAAATATTATTCAGAGAAAGTAATGACAATACTATATCTCATAGCTATCGTGTGAATATGTTACAAAATATACTAGCATACAGTTGGAGATATCTCGATATACTAGTATTTAATAATATAATGCTACAAGTTGCAAGTGGTACGTAACTTTATTTCCTTTTGTATGTATAGATCTCTCCATCACTCTCACTCATCACTCTCCCTCTCTTCATCCATCTCTCTCTTGATCTGATACTCTCACCGGGGATAAAAATGTGGCGCTTTGAGCATGCCTTAGGGGGTGGATTTGGTGCCTTATGATATGAATAGCCATTATTATCAATATGAATATTATTTCTCCTTCTCTATGCCACTGTGCAATGTATACTTTTCTAACTTCACTAGTCGCTCCATCAATACTGAAGCTGATCCATTGGTTTAAGGGACACATGACATATGCTACCCACCCTACCTCACCCCTCCCCTCCCCTTACCAACCCCTCCCCTGCTCCTCCCATGAACTTACCCCTCCCCACGCGAAGACGTCTTCTGAATAGGCAAACAACTCCGGCCAGACGTTCTTCAGATACCAGCTGAAATCACGGCACTTCAGCCTCTCTCGGATTTTAACCCGCTCGCTCAAATCCCCCGCGTCAAGGTTCTGTAAACAGAACACATGTATGGTAATGGCCCCAGTAAGTTGACCGTCAAAGCAATGCAGTGTTAGGATGTTGTCAAGAGGACGAGCGGATAAAAAAAGATAAATGTCAAACATGGTAAATGTCCAGAATGTTTATGGAACGTAAACATGACTTTTTTTCTAAACACTCAATACTACAAACTGATGCTTATTAAAAAATTCGTCAACAAATCAGCTTCAGTAAACAAAGAGGACTTCCTCACTGTAATTGTTAGCAAATAACACTTTGTGTTAAAACAATAAATCGGAGTCCTGAAATCAGCTTCTGTAAACGATGAGAACTCGCTCACTGTAAAATGAAATCTAAAAGACTTTGTGTTAGAACACATTTATCAATATTTAATTAAGGTATTCTTTACAGATAAGATATGGGGTTCGAAAGGAAATTTGCCTTAGAAATTCGGTCACCCGTGTATACATTATATTTGTGTAAAACCAAGAGTCTGTGTGAGTCAAAAAGTCTGGGTCATGATAATGCTTTCAGATGGCCTAGGTACCCTTACACGAAGCTCTCGTAGCCAACTACCTGACCAAGGTATTGCTTCTTGAAGCTCTCATATCCTCTGAGACCATAGAGCTCTCGTAATTACACGATCCCCATGTATTAGAGATCGCTACGAGAGTCCTTGTGGCCTCGTAGTAGATATGACAGCTTCGAGAAACGATAGCTATACTATATAAAGAGATCCTAACGAGACAGACACTCGCCAATACATGTCATATATACAGACACGTACCTTCATGTCCGGGAAGTACTCGTACACGTATTTCTTGTAGTCGCCCATCCACACGTCCACTGCACGCTTGTAGTTGTGGATCTCGGTGTGGTACCTGCCCGCGGGGAAGCTGTATGGCTGGGATCTGGCGATGTGTCCGATTTTAGAGCATGGACTGTGTAGGAGCTGACCACCACAAAGCCATACCTACAATATAAGAGCTTGTAATAGAACACACTATTATATGATCACAAACATTGGACCCTGCAAATTGGGTATTGAGCATTTACCATTGCTACTATCTACTATTGCTACTACAAAACCAATCTGGCCGAGGTTACACAACGTCGTTTTGAGTTAGATGTCATGCTCACTCTCAAATTTGATATGGAGAATAGTGATGGAACATTAGTTGAGCATGAAATCGTACTCAACATATTTTGTAATCTCGAGACTAAATTGGTTATTTTTAGTACGATTTCATGCTCAAGTTCACATTTTATATGGAGATTTGTGAACAAAAATGAGTTGAGCATGAAATCACAAACACCAAAAAAAAAAGTTTCGTAATACTAGCTTGGTGTATTTGATTGCCTACGGATTCACAACATTGAAAACATAATATTATTATAAAAATCAATAACGTACGAATGTGTTTACATTTAAAATTGTGCGTTAATTCACCAAGCCAACTCTTAACCATAACAATCATAAATATACTGATAAGATCATTTGCTTGCTATAAGAATGAAGTAATACATCAATCTGAACATGACCTAAACATTTCGTGATTGCAATTGCTCGAAAGCAGTTGAATTCCATAGAGATCTGAATATAAATACTACCCATTGATATAAAAGAAACGTAAGAATTGATATTCAAATGTTCTTACTCAGAGCAATGAATAAATAATGTAATTCAATTTCAGGAGCTTTGGCTACTGGATCAAGATAAATCACCTGATAAGGATCTTTCAAAGACATACAGCGCATCTACTTTCTACAAGGGCAGCACTTTAAATAGGCAGAACCTGAGGTTATGCAGCTTTATCCCAGCTTACAACAAGTAATACAATGTTATTACAATGGAGGGATATAAGTTCCACTCGCCAGGCGGCCCGATCCATTTCTCCTAATGTTAGAGGTAGGACTGTCCTACGTACTATAGTTTGACACCCCTGTTTCGTAGATTATCTCGGTAAATACTTCATGAATGAAAAACAAAAACCCTCCATTTTCTTATTTCATTTTACCTAACCAAAATTAAAAAATTAAAAATATTGCACTACTAATAAAACATTTGTTTAACGATCACCAAATATGTTGACTAAGTATTATTTTATGCAGAGGGGCGACGTTCGAAATAATAAAAAAGGTAAAAAGGATCGATTTGCACGTGCTGATGCTCTTCTTCACCTACCCGAACTTGCAAATTCAGCATATTTGCCTGTGCCTTCTTTCCAACGTCGCCCCTCTGCATAAACTAATACTTGGTCGTACTATTTGGTGATTGTTATATAAACCGATTTTGTATTACAGGTGCAATAATTTTATTTATTTTTTATTTTAGTTAGGTAAAATGAAATAAGAAAATGGAGTTTTTTGTTTGGTTTTTCATTAATTCCATGAAGTATTTACCGAGATAATCTACGAAATAGGGGTGTCAATGCATTTCATGCCAATCTATAGTAGACATTTCATCTTTTGTTATTTAAATGATTATTCGGGCGAGTTCGCTTTAATGTTAAGTTATATCCCTGGTGCCCGTTGCACGACGCTCTTGTAGGCTACAACTATTGTAACGTCAACGCTTTCTATTGTGGCGGGAGCCCAGTTACAACTATTGTAGCACTACAAGAGCGTCGTGCAACGGGCACCTGAACGTTGTGGGAATGTTACTGATATAACGTTACTTATGTTATATAACGTCACTTATGTTGTATAACGTCACTTATGTTGTATAACGTTATTTATGTTGTATAAAGTTAATTATGTTGTATAACGTTATTTATGTTGTATAAAGTTAATTATGTTGCATAACTTTACTTATGTTGTATAACGTTACTTATATTGTATAACGTTATTTATGTGTTTGCTAGGATGATCTAGGACGAGCAATGGGTTAAGTAAGGTTCGTGATGAGCACTCACCCTCCAAGCCAACTCGATGTTCTCTCCTCCCCAGATCTCCATACCATCATCGTAAGTACCGATCTCTCTGAAGTAGTTGGCATCAATGGCGAACGCTGGCCCGACCATCACCACTCCTCTGTAATTGAAAACGCATATTAACGCTGCGAATGGCCGTACTGTCTGGATAACCGCATCAGCTGTGCAGCGTCCGCAGCACCACAACATCCATAACACGACTTTACCATTTCAACCAGGTTCATTAAGAACAGAAATTGCAAACTTTTCTTTATACGAGCCATCGATCATTTTTCGTTTTATCGGGAACCCATCGTGTAGTTTTTTCTTGCATTGATCAATCCCTGTTGGTCCTAAGAAGATAAAACCTCGTAAAATTCCATTATTTTTCTTTTACTATATAAAATACACACGGTAGCGGATCTGTTTCCGATTTCCCCGCCTGCTGATCGACGCGGAAATAGGTTTCAAAGAAGACCAGTCTCCAGTCGAATCCATATCTGGTCTTGTATCCAGGTTCGTAGTCGTATTGTAGCGTGTCCGCCTTGATGTAGTCCAGATGTCCCATAGCCACAGTCGATCTGTTCTTCCTGATCTCCACCAGCAGTGGCTGCAGCCTAGTAGAAAACATAGTAGACATCTGTGTGTGAATGTATTATATAGGATATATCAGAGGAATTGATAACTGGGTGGCACACTGTGATATGTATACATCGGGTGTGATTTAAATACACCCTAGCTCTTATCCTGATCTCTCTCTCTCTCTCTCTCTCTCTCTCACACGCACACTCTCTCTCTTCTTATACTATCTCTATATTTCTATGTCTCTCTCCTTTCTCTGTCTATATCCTTATAATCCCCTTATAGTCTATATATCTCTTTCTCTCTCTCCTCTCTCTCCCCTTATCTCTTTCCTGTCTATGTGTCTCGCTCCTCTCTCTCTCTCTCTCTCTCTCTCTCTCTCTCCCCCCTTGTCCCCTGTCCCCTGTCCCTCCCTTTCCTTATATAAATAATCTCGCTTTCTTCCCTCCCTACCATCATTATTTAATACAACTGTCCAGATTAATAATTCACTGCAGTCACACCTCTGATCCGGTCCTACTAACCAGTCTATATTGACCTCCATGTGACTATCGAAGAAGGACACCACCTCTCCAGTGATGTACTTGAACCCCTCTAGTCTCGCCTTGATCAGTCCCGCTCTCTTCGTCAGACGGATGATCCGCACTGGCTTGTCCTTCAGATGACTCTCCAGGTATCTGTCTAGTTCTCCTTTCAAAGCCACTGAAACAGCGAGGTCAGTGTGTGTTCTAATACAGCCTAACGTTTTTCGAAGCTCTCATATCTACTACGAGACCATAAAGACTCTCGTAGCCATCTCTTATACATGGGGATCGTGCACTTACGAGAGCGCTATGGTCTCATAGTGGATATGAGAGCTTCGAGAAATGGTATGTGTCCACATATAGGACTAAGATATATAACATAGTAGCATGGTTCTGTATCATAGAATGATAGTGATACCTACGAGAGTTGCAACTCTCTCTTATATGACTATATAGTAATGATTCACGTATCGTTGCGACCGTTCAGTGGAACTGGGTCCTGCAACAATGTAAACTATATATAGGGGTCTGCTCCTTTCTAGCTGTAATGTCTGTACTTTCTGTCCGACGCATGCGCAATTACCAAGGATCAACACCGCACGGTGTAACTGTGCATGCGTCGGACAGAAATCGCATACATTACAGCTAGAAAGGAGCAGACCCTAGGTAAATGCTACTGACTACCGGTGTATTATTATGTGTGTACCTTTCTTTGTGAAGTATATATTTCACTTTCGTTAATGTATTCCTATAATTATATAGAAAGTAACCGTAACAACATATTAGGTAAAATAACATTAAGTACACATATAATTACAACCTAACTTTGCATCATTCTTCCCTAGTAAAATGCAAAAGCAAATTACATAATTATA
>JAUTBV010127259.1:0-12490 GCA_032361325.1 Lepetodrilus fucensis | reverse complement strand
GAGATATATACCGGCCCTTCTCAACCCAAACAGTTATCATAACCCTGCCATCAGTTCGCTCGTTAAATCAAAATTGCGATGGAGCTGCTATTCTGGAGAAGTCTGCAAGAGGGATGGGCCAAGGTGTGTACATGTAGGTGTATACATGCAGCAGTGTGGCTGTAGGCCTACATTGTGTGGCTTACATGCCAGGTCGTCTTCTTTGGTGACAAGAACGATTGGATTATTATCTGATGGTGACCAGTCATACATACCCTGTACACAATGGCGTAATTATAGGGGTAAACCAAACTTGTAATCTTAGTCTTCCAACGTATGGCTATGGCTAGGTGGGAAGTTTGCACGGCACTACTATTCATTTACTATTCATATACTATTAGAAGAAATATTATATATTCAGTATTGTAAAATATTGATAACAGAGTCGGAACCGTTAGTTAGAAATTGGTACTATTTAGGCGAGAAATACCGAAGTGAGGTACATTTAAAATTTAACAAATGCATTTTTTTATGAACAGACGGAGTGTTTATGCATTAGATAACATGAAAAGTATTATCTGTTGGGAATATTATAACACGTATTTATTACAACTATACGTACATGGGTTCCATGTGGTGCCATGCAAAGAGCACCGCGTACACTAGCTCGAGATTCCTCTAGCCTTCCCTGACCATGCATAAGATACTTTTTATACGGGTATGCTTAGTCTCTACCACATTATATAAAAAGTCTCTTATGGTCAGCAGTGAAGCTAAGTATATCTTATGGTCAGCAGTGAAGCTAAGTATATCGTATGGTCAGCAGGGAAGCTAAGTCTCTTATGGTCAGCAGGGAAGCTAAGTATATCTTATGGTCAGCAGGGAAGCTAAGTATCGTATGGTCAGCAGGGAAGCTAAGTATCGTATGGTCAGCAGGGAAGCTAAGTATCTTATGGTCAGCAGGGAAGCTAAGTATATCTTATGGTCAGCAGGGAAGCTAAGTATATCTTATGGTCAGCAGGGAAGCGAAGTCTCTTATGGTCAGCAGGGAAGGCTAGAGGAATCTGGAGCTACGCGTAAACCATCTGACCATTGGTCGTGTCTAGTACGAATGTAATTGACCTCCACGCAATCAACTGAGCAATGTTGCCACTCTTCAAACGACCCCACCCTAATATGTTGTGATTCACTGTCGACTGTGATAATGTACATGGTTTAGACGGGGTCAGTATACATATCCAGATATAATTCCAGACATAATTTTAAGGAGGGTATAACGTGATAATAAAGACAAAGATTTGAAGCGTTGGAGTTTCTGTTTTCACACTTTCTGTGATTCACAGTGAATCACGTCTATTTATTCACTTGATGACATAACCAGTGACTGGGTTGAGAAGTATATCCATTATATTTAAACGCTATCTCGGAGATCTGTTTATGATGGGAGAAAATCCTGGAAGCACTGTTGCGGCAAGACGTCGATCTCCGCGAAGCAAAGATAGCCGTAAACAGGCATTGGCACCCTAGACTATCCTGAATGTGAAACAGGGAATACCTTTCATAAAGCTCGCGTATCTGCTACCATAGTGACGATCGGTACGCTGAGATAGTACAAAGAGCAGGTCCTGGTCATATTATCGGAAAGGTAACCGGCTAACATTGGTTCTGCGTTCCCGATACGGGTTAGAACTCGGATCATTGGGCGCTGATGCCAAACAGTCACAGGAAGATTGATGAATATGTAAAGTGCGAAGCGGAATACTGATCATATCGGAAAGGTAATCGGCTAACATTGCGTCTGTGTCACCAAGACGGGTTCAAACTCGAACCATTGAGCCCCGATGCCAGACAGTTGCGGGAAGATTGAGAACTAACGTGTGAAGGGGAACACGCATGCTTCATGTAGTAAGAAATGTCGACGTAGGTAAGGTGAAGGTAATTTACAGTTTGTAATGAATTCATGAGCTATTAAACGGGATCGATGTACACATCCAAAATAAATAAACATGTGACTTCAGCACCGCAGACCATCTTCATCACGGATATGTTTGTGTCACTATCAACGGACCGTCAGTTTGCCATGAGCAATAAATTACACACGTAAATACGCGTATCAGTAGCCTACGTCTTCTAAAGGCCCAGTGATGAATGGAGCGGTGTAATGCTCTGTAACCGAATTATAACGTTTCCACGTGTGCCGCTATTACTAGGGCATTGCACTTATACAGTACCTCCCGCGCCACTAAAGCAAACCTCAACACGCCATAACCGTTTTATAACAGTAGCATCGCCTTCCGGTGTTGACTGCTTCCATTGTGAGAAAATCTAGACTTAATGGTAGTAAGAGATCGAGACAGACAGACGGCGACATAAAGGGAGAGCGAGAGAGAAACATATCAGGAGAAAGAGAGAGAGAGAGCGAGAGAGAGAGAGAGAGAGAGAGAGAGAGAGAGAGAGAGAGAGATGCCAAGCAGTTACTAACGTTCTGAGTGATTGTGGTTGGAAACATCAGCTGTCAAAATTGGACTACTGAACTAAGACGAAAGGTGAATTCAATTAAGGTCATATTCAATTCCTACTGGACGAAAATGGTGCCACACGTAGATTTTTCGAATGTCGGTCTACAAAGGTCGACAGATTGCAAGAACACTTGAACAGCACCTGACTACTACTAGTGTATGGAGGTGAGTAGGGAGAGGGGGAGGGGGGTGCTTTACCTGTCAAATAGGACCTATGGGGGAGCCAAGCGTTATATGTAGACATGATGGGATGCACCTGGCGCCACATGCTCGTATTTCTCCGCGAATCAAGTGAGTAGGCCCTCTAACCGCCGGAAATTCTTGCGCTGTCATGAGATAGTGCCAGATAAGATGATGGGAGATACTATGCATATATGAACGGGTTTACGGGGGGATATTGAGAAATAGAAAGATAGAGAAAGAGAGAGAGAGAGAGAGAGAGAGAGAGAGAGAGAGAGAGAGAGAGAGAGAGAGAGAGAGAGGGGTGGGGTGGGGGAGTAATTTAGAACAAGAAAGAAGTAGAAAAGATAAGGAAATGTCGAAGATTTGCCAGTTTACTAATTGCCTAGGAAATATGTTCAGTGGTGTAATTTGAATGTGGCACCATATTGAATGACTAATTATACGGACAACAGTTATTTGGTAATGTACCTGTCAGAATACGAATCAGCAAGAGCGGGCCAAGATTACAAGCGAACACCCCACAGTCGCCTGTTAATAGACTATACATAAACAAAAACCCAGGAATGTCCGTTCTTGTTGAGAGCTCTGTGCTGCAAGGAATGGTACCATGACACCTGTACCGTGAACTGTGACTCCTGTCGCATGTGTCACTATTGGTGTAGGCCCTACCCACTCACTGGACGGAAAGGTCGCACTAGCATCAGCAGTAAACTAGGTCTGTAGAATGCCAATGTAAACGAATATATACAGGGTGAAAAGATTAATGCTACGTAGCCTTAATTCTTTTATTGATGTACATACATACATATATGCCCACACGCATGGGCATTGTCATTGTCATTGCTGTTGGTGTCATTATATAAGACATATTTTCATTATATGTTATTATTTTCATTAAATGTTTTTAGATAAATAACCAAACAATGCAACAGACGTCTTTGACATAGACTGACGTCGTGAGTGATGCATCAGTCCGCTTCTTCTTTCGTGAAATTTAGAATTGGCATATTTCCATCGTACTTAGTGACAGCATACTCTATAGTCCCAGCGCTCTTGATATCAGTTCATTATCGTGTTCCTATAATCCATATTACTTGCTAGCATGAGCTTTTAACTCTCGTTATCCATTTTTGCAGTGTATTGGTTCCGTGTGTGATTTTGGAGATGACGTATACAGTAGTTATCTCGTCTGTTTTACGTCAAAGTTAGCCGAAGTTTCCATTCTGATGCGCTGTCTGTACCGTAGCAATGCAGTTGTCACCATTGGTCTGTCAGTATCAGCCGGTGCTCGCAGGTTTACTGTAACATTCAGTTCTATGGATGTTGCGGGTTGCCTCCTACCTAAGAAACGGACAAGCTGTGATCATAAGTGAAATAATCTTGAAAGCGGTTTTAACCCCAATTCAACAAGAAAAACGAGAACAGTAAAGTTACCGTGGAAGGTATATGGACATTCATGTTCTCACCATATAGCACGTGAATATCTGCTAATATACGTCGCTTCTTTCTTTATCTAATACTGCAAATTGTATTCGCATGAAAACAAATGTCAACCATAACGAACTGCGTACAAATAGTGTATATCGCTGTATTTATTCTCATTAAAGGCTCTTTGCACACACACACGCACACGTACATACTCCTGATTATATTAAACAAAAGAAAATGGCAACACGCACTATAAAAACATAAATCAGGAATCAAGAATTTGGGAAGACTTAATCAAAATACATTAAAATGTTTGAATATATTAAACGTTTAAAAGGAAGTAGTGAAAATACAAATGATTCACGTACGTGTACAAGGTACCCAATAATTATAATACATTTTACACAGAATAATAGTAAATAAATATGAGCGTTTGAACTTTAACCGTTACCCCCGCATGGATAAGACACCATTGTGTTGTGTTAAGTAACTGTAGTATGAATGTACGACACTGTAAGCTAGTTTGGATTATTCAATATAAAATAAATGATTAGGGTTAACTGTTAGAGCCTGGTCAATTCCAATTAGTAAGGCTAAAACCTCAGGTTCACAAACATTTCCATATGTACAATATATCAACAGGAGCTATGAAAACTCTTTGGAATAAATTCAGGATGTGATGCATTAACATCGTTAATTTGCCATTTGTGCAATATCATTTGGAGTAAAACTTTAGCTTGATTTGCTAGTCGTCTGCATTGAGCATCATATGCCAGGTCAGCATACAAAGATCCAACAACTTTTGTACAATATCTCCGGTTGTGTAATTAACTCCCTTCCTCTCTCCGTCCGAACCCGTCCTTCACTGAACACGCGTGAGACCAATCTTGAGATACATCTATTCACAACAGCATATCTTAACTAAATTATTCCTTCAGCTGTTTGCGCTTAGCATGGAGTCATGCGCTTCATAAATGGATTATTTATTTATTTATTTTATTTAAATACTACTAGCAATTTTCTGTAGTTTCATCGACAGCTCCATCTGTACGGGTTGTACTGTATAACCTCTCACTCGGAGATATCGTGTATACATGACATGTTCCATGGGCAAATTAGTTCTCTCTGTTTACGTTAATCTCGTCTACGGTTGCACCCCGGCTGATGTTGCAAATACATTGCTGGTTGGTGAGTCTCTCAAGTCAGTCTACCGAAAACCTTTGTGGAAGAAGTCTAGATGCTAAGATGGTCCTTTGGTTGGAATTCCGGTTTGTCGTTAGGGGCATATAACTCACGAGTGCTTTTCTTTCATGTCGATCTATCTCAGCATTATGAAAGCTATCTGGTTACCAAAGGGGAACTTGTCCCTCCTGAAGGAATAGAATTTGTCCGGATTATCATACGTACACTTGTGGGCTGATATGTCGATATGTTCAGCAGGAATCCCCGCTCGCTGTAAGACTATGCTGTTGGCTAGGAGGAGATCGACGTATACCTTGTCGTCCATGCCAGCTTGGCTCGACACGATGGACGGGTCGATCTTCAAGAAGCCATCGGCATCTTCTTTGGAGAACTGGAGGTTCTTCACGGATAGGCAAGGCCCCATGGCTACGACGATGTCGTTGATGTTGCAGCCGAAGTCTTTGACCATGGCTTTCACGGTGCTGACGGATATGCCTTTCAGCGTTCCTCTCCACCCGGCGTGAGCGGCGCCGCACACCCGCTTCACAGGATCCGCAAACAGGATGGTGACGCAGTCTGCGCCGGGAGCCGCCACAGTCAGGCCCGGCGTTCTGGTGATCATGGCGTCAAATCCTACGGGAACGTCGAAGCCGATGCTCCACACACGGTTGCCGTGCTCTACCTTGGGGAACTGCATGTTCTTGTGGTTGAACCCCGCCGCCTCACCCAAACGCCGGCGGTTCTCGTTGATAATCAGCATGGCGTCACGCTTCCGGGACGCAAAGGCGAGGTTGAGGGAGCGGAGGGCCGGGGTCGACGAAATACCGCCGTTGCGGGTCGTGAAGCCGTGGAGGAAGACGTCGTCTGAGATTAGAGGAGACTTCATCAGCTCGATGGTTCCAATTGAAGGCAGGTTCTGAAGGAAGGTTTCAATCTCACACTCCAGGCCATACGACGCTGTCAGCTCCATCTTCCCAGACCCGACGACAGCGAAGAACATCTGGTAAGCCTTCGTGAAGAGTAGGTCACCCAGCTGCTTCCAGTATCCGCTCTGTTCGCACGCGCAGACTACCGCCATCTTGTTAAGTTTGTTGGCATCCATGAACTCCTTGGCTTCATAGAACGCCTGGATCTTGTTGGCAGCAATGATAGAATGAAACGTCACACCGTCTCGGTCTTCTATCTTTGTCGTCTGAGACAGCCGCTTCAGGTCGTTGGCGGAAGGAGCCAACAACATAGCATGGTGCTCCTTCACCGTCTTGCTCCGGGTGATGACGTCGTTGAGCCGGTCCATGATCCGTTCACGTGGATGGTCCTTGTGGTACAGATCCACGAAGTAGACCATGGGCTTAGTCTCGGCGCCTTCCTCCTCTTGGCTTAGCATCCTGCAAATAAATATAGTTACTATAAAAATAATATTATATGGAAATTATTCAGTTAAAACATCAAACTTTGACTTCATATTAATAGTCGGCCAATATGATCCAGTATTAGGAATAGCAGTGTATATATTAGTTATAGGTTTCTTATAAGGCTCTACTATGAATGGCTGGGTATATTTAATTGTGTGTGTGTGTGTGTGTGTGTGTGTGTGTGTGTGTGTGTGTGTGTGTGTGTGTGTGTCGCTCTCTATCTCTCTCTCTGTCGTTTTGTGTGTCGGTGTCTGTCTCTCCCCCCTCTCTCTCTCTCTCTCTCTCTCTCTCTCTCTCTCTCTCTCTTTCTCTCTCTCTGTATGTGTATGTGTCTGTATGTGTGTGCACGCGTGCGTGTGTCTGTCATTTGTTTTAATATAACGTTTAATATAATAATTAGTGTTCTTATAGCAACTAGTATATATATATACTATGTCTATTATATTATCGATTCCATTCCATACAATAACATATGCGTGTATGCCTACCATGCACTTGCATTTAGTAATACCGACACAGTCACATATAATATGCACTATACTAGACTCGTGGCCGTCCATGTCGCCATGCTATAGATACTATATGACATGTAGGCTATTATAACCACTTTATTATAATAACCTAATGTAGCCTGAACTCAGACTATGTTATGCATTAGTGCATTGCCTTGCATTGCCTTCAGCTCAACAGGAAAGGTCATTCACTGAATAGGAATACGCAACAGCTTGTTATAGCTGGTAAAGGTACATAGCGAAGAGAGGTCAATATACCCTGGGGCTGCTAGAGTGGTACAAGACGTGAAGTCAACCTTGTGTACCATAAGTGTACTCAGCTTATTATACGGATGGCGAGAATGCTACCAAACGGGTGGAACGATGTAGGTCTACAGCGTAAGCTCAGAGTCTAACACGTTCGTTTGTGAACCAGGAAGTATTTGCACGACTAGTTATAAATCCTACGTAAGCACATCACGACCTCGATGGTAAACAACGCTTATTATAATGGTGAGTATGCAATGTTAATATACCTAGCCATTTCACTTTCCCAGTCTTCTCGTTCTTCAGACATTGTTTTCTCGTGAAATTGTTCCAGCTTGTTATGAGACGTTCAATACATACGAAACAGGGGTACTTTCTGTTTTCTTAACTTGGGAATTCCCATATTACTGACATGGATTTACGTATACTGGTCACGTGATCCAGATGTGACACAGACATAGAGCTACATTTCACATTTGACACTTTTAAAGGCATAATATCATACTTTTCATACTATTTTTTAAAATTATTATATTTTGTGACTTTCATGAACATACAATGCTATATTCTTACTTGTCAAATTTAGTTCCCAATGCTAATAATTTAACCTTCAGGTACAATTTGAGAAATGCTGATGCACTACAAGAGATCAAATGTAATACGAAATTATATTGTAATTCATTTTTACCAAATTCTGTACATTTGTGGAATTCACTCTCGGAATTGGTGGAATTCACCCCTACGCTAGGAAGTTTTAAGAGAAAATTAAATGTTAGACAAAGTAGTATTTTTCACTTTGATCTAGATTATGGTGACCACTTTTGCCAGATTATACATGCTCGCCTTCAGCTTGGATGTAATGATCTACATGTTTACACCAAGAAGTTGAATAATACTTGACCATTGTAAAATACATGCATATGTTAATTGTGGTTTTTATTGTATGTTGTAATACTGTTTACTTACTGAATTGTTGGAATGTGACGCATTTTTTATGAAAATTTCAAATTTGCAACATTTTTAACCCTAGGGTAGGTGCTTTATAATGCCTGTTAAATATTCCAAGAGCAACTCTGGGCTGTAAACATAACAAAGAAGGTAAATCCACTGACAAATTGTAGGAAAATGCAATAGAAGATTTTTGCATGGACATGTTACTAAGAGAGCTCTGTGAAGCGCTCGCTGATCGCTAAGAGAGTGCTAAGAGAGCTTCGAGAAACGATACCCAGTATTGGGAAGACAACTCATGTAGCAATAAGCCTTAAGGCAAGAGAACACAATACCATCTCTTCACTGACATCAAATAATTACTACCATTACCGAATTCCCCTCATGTGTGTTTAATATTCAGTTCATCGAGGACTGCCACTCGTTTGTTATCATCCAATTTAAGAATAAACGGATGTTCGTCGGCACTCAACGTTGAAGGAATGTCAATTCTCAGTTCAGCATGGATATCTTCATCCGGTGTGACACTCGCCAGCGTATTGCACTCGTGTAAAACATTAACTCGGAAAACTATTTCCTTCCCCGTGTCAGTAATACTAAACCTGTAGCAGTTCACAGAGCTAGGCGTAATTCGCTGAGATTTCTTTGGGAAGTTCTTAATACTACCTCCAGTGACTTCAATTTCACCGCCAACGCCCAAAAAGCATTTAATTCCGACGATATTGTCAAACTGTGAGTAAGATGTAGGACGGACATAAATGTCGATGCCTGTCCTATAGGGCTCGGCTGGTTCGTGTCCTTTGTCGACTTTGTCGAGGAACTGAACCCGACCGTGAAGCGCTAGCATGGACGTGGGCCTGTACTTGGATTTGCTGACGATGTACACAAGAGGTCCTGTTAGCATGAGCGCCTCCGTGCTGGGCAGAATGGACTCCTGTTCACGCCAGAATCCCATCTTCAACCACGCCCCGGGATGGAACATCACCTCGTCTCTCTTCTGTACTAGTGGGTGTACCTTCTCACGTGAGAAGTGCCGGAACCGCTTTAAATGCGACTGGAGCTGGTCGTTATCGATGTCAAAGAAGACGGCGTTGGGCGGGAAGCGGTAGGACACGTACATGAGGTCCTCCTTGAGGTTGGGGTCTTCCTGGGAGTGCCAGATCATCAGCGAGGAGTGCGCGACCACGTCGATCAGCCACTTGAGCTGCGGGATTGAGTTCCGGATCAGCGAGAGCCGCGCCTGGAACACGATCGGCTGGTCGTCCACGTCCCAGGAGTTGACGAGGTACCTCATCTTCATCACCATCTCCCAGGAGTACCCGCTCTGACTGAGGTCCGTCTGTGTGCCCGTCGTCCAACCCAGGGACAGCGTGCACTTGGGGAACACGCGCTTGACCGTCTTGAAGAAGCGGGTGGCGTCGACCGTGGCCTTGCCTCCGTGGGGACCTTGGAGGACGTCCGCATGCAGCCACACTGGGAACTGAATCGATCTCTGTGAAACGGAAAATAGAATTTACTGTAAATCATGAAATTAATGCGAGCAGAATATTAATGCGAAAAAATGCCATGTTGTCGCATTTAATTGCTGCACATTAACCCTCTCCCTGCTGAAGGTGACTTAAGTTGCCCGATCACATGCAGAAATAGAACACTTTGATTTTATTCAGCAGGGAGAAGGTTAAAGGTAAGTACTGGTAAGAAAATGTATGCAGACCTGACCATTCGCATTTTATTGGTGTCACATTTACGTCTAAAATCTAGAGGTCACATTAATTTGGTGATTTACAGTATCAAGATTGTGAATATAATGGACATTTGCCAATTGGGAAGACTAAGTCTTGTATTTATTTATTCCTGTTATTATATTTTTTTGACATTTTTATTCACCTGCATGGGAACAAAATGTTTACAGCATTAGCAGTGGACAGGTAATATATACCAGGGGTATGTTCAACAACTGTGTATGTTTTGTCGATATGGAACACATTGCATAGTTTGGCTAGAGATTTGTTTGTCACTGTTTGCAAGTTTTCTTAACCACTTGTTGTTATTGAACACAGAAACCAGTGAAGATTTGTTTAAATACAGATGATTGCTTAATTTCAAGGGGCAGGTGGTAGCGCAATGTTAAACATTTGGACTTCGGAGCAAAAGGTTCCGAGTTCAAATCTATCCCCGGGGCCCTGGCATTAATGTCCGGGAAAGTTGCATTTCTGACGTGATATTGATAGGATGCACTATCTGTAGAGCGGCAATGCAGATATCATCCTTGATCTGTCAGTACCAGGGTACCAGCCGGTGCTCGCAGGTTTAGTTCAACATTCAGTGCTACGGATGTTGCAGGTTTCCTCCTGCCCTAAACTCACAAGTTGTGATATAAGTGAAAGAATCTTCAAAGCAACTCTAAACCCCAATTTTAAAAAACAAAACAATCAAACATTAAAACTTGTTTCAAACATGGAAGCTTACTTTCTGATTCAGCTGTTTGAGCCTCTCCAGGGATATCTCCACACAGTCTATTCCGGAGAAGTCCAGCTTGAGGCCACTCTTGCCATACTGCAGCGCGTCCAGCCACTCCACCAGGGTCAGCCGGCTGTCCGTCTGAGGAGGCTTGGCCATCACTGGTATCAGAGACTGGACGCTCGTCCCCTGACCACGCAGAATCACGTCGCCTTCGATCATGTGGGCGTCACCTAAATCAGAGGGCACAAACAATTATTTAAAATTATTCATATGAACTGTTGGAACGTGTGGGTAGGAACCACGGCAGTAATCATATCAGTGACCATATTCCTTATGCCGGTTTAATCACTGTGACATGGGATGTTGTTTCCTCCCGCAGGTAGAGTATTAAATTAAGATGTTTCATTAAAACATAATTCTACAGTAACTTTAAAGTTTACATATACTCTTGCTCAGGGATCATTTATTCTTAGAACTGAAGATTGTATGATCTTGATATATTACTGATATATTTTGTTATGATTATATCGGCACCTGATTTAGCCGCGTCCAGCTTTGCGTGGGTGTTGACAGCTCGCGCCCACTTGATCTTGCTGGCATCGTCCTCCACGTCTCCGAAGAATATCAGTGTATGGATGTCGGGACCAATCTTTAAAAACGGCAACTTTGGCCGCAGAAACTTGGGTATTAATCCTGAAATGTAGCAAACAGCAGATGAATTTAACTTTGGTTAACCACCCTATACCTGCTGGATTGGGTACATGTACTGCTCTTTAGGGCATCTCCAGCATTGAGAGGGTTAAGTGAATTGCAGAGATCTGAGATGGAGATGCTTTGTCAAAGGTCCTGAGTTCTAACGTATACCCTGGTGGCCCAGTATCAAATTGCAGAAGTTACGATGTTGTTCAGGTTTATTGTATGACTAGTAAAATAATCTTGAGTCTTAATAGGGTCTAATTGATAGGTGCCAACACAAAGTTCAGAGAGGCAGAGGTAATTTGCAATGGCCATCAGTCTCATTAAAATAAGATCCAACACTCGTTCCGTTACGGTCTCAGGAAATCGCCATACAAGTCTTGTCAGGTTGAACTCTGACCACAGCCAATCACAGGTTTAGATAACCCTTGGGGTCGTTTACAAACTTTCTACACCGTTTAACATGTAAACCAACCTCTTATTGGCCAACACTGAGTAGGTTGGAATGTGCGGCATGGTTCAAAGGGCAATTTGATGTGAGGTATAATATATATATGTCGGTTCTGTCAGCCCAGCTGAGATCTGATTTTAATAAAGATTGGCATCATTGCAATCATTGATTGCAATGGTCATTGAAATATTGAGGCCTTGCACGGAACAATCATTTGGGTGGCAGAGAACAATCTGATGACGTGAGCAATGGCGGAAAATTATTGGATACCACTTCCGTTCGGTGTATCGTTTACATCTGAATCTTTAAATGGTTAGTGCTCAATTAATATAAAGTTTATAGTCCGGCCGCCAGAGGGGGTAACCCAAAATTCTCTGAAATAGTTTTTTTCTCTGCTGATTATTCATCATTGGGGTGTATATAAAGATATCTAGGGTGATGTGAACCTCACAACATTGAGCAATTTGAAAT
>JAUTBV010127248.1:0-12490 GCA_032361325.1 Lepetodrilus fucensis | reverse complement strand
GTTAAGTGTGTGTGTGTGTGTGTGTGTGTGTGTGTGTGTTTTCCTGCCTATAATACACATCAAATTCATTGATAAAGATTAACTTCTTCAACCAAGATAATACACTCAAAATTAAAATATAAAAAACTTTTATTACTAGATTTCCCTGTACTGCAATAAATTCATCAGACTCATTTTGTTGGTATGGTAAACATAATAAAACATAAATAAACTGAATGAATGCTATTGAGTTCATTACCAGCCCCCCGTAAATCAAGTCAACACATTCAAGACTAAACCTTTCAACTCAATATTTAAATATTATGAATCAAATTTAGCCTTGTCAAAAAGATAAGTTCACCGATTGCACACCTTTCCCCTTATTGGGGGTCACACCATAGCAAAGTACCTACTTCAACATCAATATATTCTTTTAAAAGTTCGACCCCCTCTGTAAGTTAGTATAGTGCATGGCCGTGTCGACAGATTGGTAGGATCAGGGAGGTATTCCCCCAGTAGGTTTCTCAGGCATGCACTCAATGTAAATACTGTGTTCATATGGTAATGGTGAAATGTAGTTAGGTTGACCTCTGACCCCTGTATCAGTAATAACAAAGACCACACCACCTGGTGTACTCATCGATGTCATCATGTCTCTCACGCATAGGTACGCTCCGAGAGTTCACTGAAAACCTCGTCCACATTTGCATGGTCTCTAGTGGTAACAATTAAATGTGAATGTTCAATATGGCCTCTTAATAGATCTTTATTGATTGTATAAATCAAACCCTCTCCCAATCCCGACTGAAACAGCTTAACATTTAATGCCTAGGTAGCCTTCCTTGCAGCCTTAGCAACAGGTCTGTGGCCCAGGACACTCGTGTATGAAACCAGGAACTCTGAGGTAACCTCATCCTCGAAAACCCAGGCAATTATGACTACACTAACCTCTGTCAAATACCCTGGGATCACTGCCTATATAGAACTCCGTTTTGGCCCATGAAGAGCCAGAATAAATATATGAATACATTATATTTATATCAACCCACTAGACATGTGACTGTTGCGTGGGGGTTACGTGTGCTCTAAATATATTGATTCAGAAGTTATATCTGCCTAGCTTGGATTGGTTGATATATTTAGAGCACATAACTACCACGTAACATTCACGTGTTGAAAACATAGTTCTATATAGACAGTGATCCCAGGGTATTTGACGGAGGTTAGTGTAGTAATAATGGCCTGAGTTTTCGAGGATGAGGTAACCTGAACTCCACCTTGTAATAGCCAGAGTAAAGCACTGCTACACTTGGCATAGGGTTATCTTAGAGCCACGCCACTCTGCACAGGAGAGCCCAAGCCCAGAGGTTACAAAACTTTCTAAGTACGATTTCATGCTCAAGCTACATTTACATGACATTTACATGACATTTTATGAACAAAACTGCGAGTCGAGCACAAATTTGTACTAAAAAATGTTTCGTAACCTCGGGGCCAGATCCCCATTGTACCCACGAGTAACTTATTAATATTGTACAGCAACGTGTCTTTGAACAACAGCTAACAGTGATACTAATAGTTGTATCAGGTCATAGTCAGGTTCAGGGCACAGATTTGACAACTGTACAATTCATATTAGGCCGAGATACTCTATGGCTGGATTGACGCCGATATTACGATCAGTGCCCGGTTGTATGAAAGTGCCATTAACTAATAACATTATTAGTCATTATTCCTGTATTGACTTTCAATGCTAACGTAATGCTGCATTAGTTAATGGAGGTTTAATGACAAGTTAATGAAGCATTAGCGTTTTATACTATAGGCCCTACTGGGAGAGCTTCTCTTCTTGGCCCAGAAGAAACTTCAATTCTTCAATAGGTCATGCATCTATAGGATAGTTTTTGATCAAGCCAAATGATCTATCCCAGAAGATATAACAATTTGAAAAATATTCGTATATGATAATCTGATTGTTGTTTGATCAATATCCGAAGATATGTAGCTGTTTGATCGATCAATTTCAGAATATAGCCAGTTTGATCTAGGCGAGAAGATAAGATAGCAGTTTGATCTATGTAAACAACAGAAACTGATTGATCCACGTCAATACATGTAGATATAAATTTAAAGTAATATCAAATTGATTGATATTTTTGTCCTAGTCTGTATAAAACATAGGTGCTTGATCCTGTTCAGAACATAGCAGTTGCTCTAAATATTTCAGTAGACTGCACAAGTGCTTAAAATACAATCTAAGCTGTAGCAGGTGTATCAAGTGTAACTTGTATATGAACATTCTACCACTGAATATTAATTAACAAACAGACACACATATACTTCAAAATGTGACGTACATGCTTTAATACAAACAATTATCAGAACATGTCAGTTGAATTTAAGAAATTATGGAGCCATGTAAAAAAAAAGAAAAAGGTAATGAGATAAACTGAATACAGCAGTTTCAGTGTAGTGTAGTGTGACATGATTGCTGAAAGTACGTTCTATTGGATGTCGTCATGATGACATTAATGTCTGTCTGTCTGTCTGTCTGTCCTGACAAATAGAGCAATTCTGCGGTTTGTAGATTGTTAAAAAAATACAAAATGTTAATGTACAATTCAAAGAATAATTCCTATGTTGGGTGCAACATGATTCCATAATTATCTGTCCGTGTGTGGTATGATTCTGTCCAGATGTCACCGAGATATACGTCATTGTCAACAAGTTGTACGTCATTGTCAGCAAGTTGCACGTCATTGTCAGCAAGTTGCGCATCAGTGTCAGCAAGTTGCACATCATTGTCACCAAACTACACATCACTTTGGTACAAATTCCCAACTGATTCTGATCGCTAAGAGTTCAAGAAGAACTGCAGCCTCTTCTCAAACAAGTGACTCTCCTGTTTGTGAGAGAACAGTTCGTCCTGGAACGCGCTCACTTTGCCACTGATGGTGGTGTCTCGGTACTCCTCGGACTCCGAGTCGCCATCCCCATCGCATTCTTCACCCCCGCCCTCCTCGGACTTCTCACCACCACGTCCATTGTCGTATCCGGCGGTAGGGACCACATCCCCGCCATTGGAGCCGACGGGGAAGGCTGCAGAGTACGGACGGTCGCCATAACTGCTGTCCGCGTACCACTCATAGTCTTGGCCGTCGTGTGGGTCTGCATACAAGTCTATGTGCGAGTCTACGTATGGATCTACATGTGGATCTACGTAAGGGTCTACGTATGGGTCGACGTAAGGGTCTACGTATGGGTCGACGTAAGGGTCTACGTATGGGTCTACGTAAGGGTCTACACAGACTTCCCCCTCTCGCAGCACATCTTCCAGATAGTCCTCGAACTTGTCCGTCTGCTGCTTCATCGTCTTGATGGAGGACAGCAGAGTATCGCATCCAGATTTTAGACGGCGACCGTCGCTCGTGTTGTAGAATACTTCTGTTGCCGAAGTCAGATCCATTTTCTTGTTGCTGTCCTCAAGTTCAACAAAGCTCTCTAGTTTTTTCTTGGATGTTGCGATGCTAACAGTTTCCAGTACTGTTGGCCCCACTGAAATGCATAGCACAGTGAGTGAGTGAATCAATATTAAGTTTAACGTCGCTGCAGGAATCTTTCACCCATTTGCGACAATAATAGTATTGAGACCTTGCATGTGACGTCACCCAACACGTAACACAGCACCGCGGGTGGCAAGACAATGGAATTTTCTGCTGCTGCTCACGTCATCAGATTGTTTTCTGCCACCGAAACGATTGTTCCGTGCAAGGCCTCAATAGAAATCCTTTGATATCAGATATATCAACACGAGTTAATAAAAGTAACACAAATCTGAGGATATGTGTTACTTTTATCAATGAGTGTTGATATAGTTAATATAAAAATGCCCGAGGGCGAGCTATTTCTCACACAATATCGTTCTAGTCGTCTTAGGAGAAAAATAGCACTGCATAACGGTTTTGCACTGTTATGTCATAGCAATGTTATGACATCACTTAAAGGGTAATGATGACATCACAATATGGGTAGTGATGACATCACAATAGGGATGGTGATGACATCGCATTGGTAGAACAGGCAGAGTTGAAGGAACATCTACAGGCCTACCAAATTGAATAATTATTTCATATCTTATTCCCCCCGCACACGGAGAGGACTGTGCTGAGAACTCTCAGCACAGTATTCATCGTTTGCGGACTACTACTTGTGAGAATTCTATGCTAGATAATTTCTGCCATGCGTGGCCGAATCCTCACAGACCCCGCAAACGGTGAGCAGAGTGCTCAGCACAGTCCTCTCCGTGTGCGGGGGGCATTATATTATATTTTTATTTTTAAAATAGGCTCCGAGTTGTTTGATTGCACTAGATATGAATCTATCTAAATCAATAATGTTTTTTCTCAATCATGAATAATTTGTCCGTATCTATGAAGACAGATTCATGTTTTATGGTTTCCGTCATCCGTTTTCTTTGGTAGGCCTGGGCCCGAGATTACGAAACTTTTCTAAGTACGATTTCATACTCAACTCAGAATTTTGTTCATAAAACGCCATGTGACGTCATAACCCTAGACTCACAGCATACAAAATTCTGAATTGAGTATCAAATCATTCTCAGAATGTTTTGTAATCTCAGGGCCTGGCCCCGAGATTACGAACATTTTCTGAATACGTTTTTGTGCTCCTCACCTGCTTTGCTAAAAAACATGACGTTTTACTAACAAAATTCTGAGTTGAGCATGGAAACATACTCTCGGGGCCTGATCTAAGGTGCATTCAATGACACAAGCTCTTGCAAGTGGCTTACTAAACTAGCCACTGTCTCAAAGAGTCTTATGAAGCATACATGGGACAGGGAACCAGTTTAGCCAAGCGGCTTACTCAGTACTATTCTGATTGAATGCACCCCTGTTGTGGACGTCTGAGTACCTCTAGCATCGGTATCCAGCACGGCCTCAGTCCACAAGTCAGGAGGGACAAAGTCGGTCAGTTCCTCCTCTTCATAGTATACCAGCAGATCTCCTGGCGGCGACTGAAACATGCACAAGGGAGATAATCCAGGTTACATCCTTCAAACAGTCACAAAGAAAATCCATCAAGATTCCAGCACAGTTTGCACTCTGCAAGATACAATATCATAAAAATTGAAGTAAAAAAAATCAACTGATGAGAATAACACCTCAAAGACGTTACAATAATTTTCAAAACTTCATACAGCAAAAATATGTTACTTATTATTGTCTTTTTATCAATACATGTATCATACATTTCCACTAATATTTTACTCTACTCTCTAGCGCATAGGCATGTTGTTGTTTATTCCTCACCGTCTGTGAGTGCATATCCACAGTGGGCAGCCACCCCAGTCTGTACGTGATGCAGGCGTCGATGACGTCGGTCCACGGCATGTTGACGTACGTGGGTTCACACCGGTCTTCGCCGTCAAGCAGATAACACACATCTGTGAAGTCGGTCTGCACCTTCCGCAGGATGCCCTTGACCCTGGAACACAGGAGCGAGTGAACATGGAGTTTAACGTTGCTGCAGGAATCTTTCACCCGTTTGTGGATGAACACAGGAACACTGGCACATGTTATGTTGTGTTGTGTAGTACTAGGCCCGTATTCTCCAAACTTCTTACCTAAGAACTTCTTAGTGAGAGAAAGATCTCTTAAAAAATTAACATGAGCAGATAACCAGTTAGGCAAATTCTTAGTACTTACGAACTTCTTGGGACTTACAAAGTTTCGAAAATACGGGCCCTGGCCCCGAGATTACGAAACTTTTCTGAGTATGATTTCATACTCAACTCATTTTGTTCATAAAACGTCATGTTTTTTAGCATAGCACGTGAGTTGAGCACAAAAAATGTACTCAGAAAAGTTTCGGCCTGGTGCCCGTTGCACGACGCTCTTGTAGGCTACAAAAGTATTGTAACGTCAACGCTTTATATTGTGGCGGGATCCCAGTTACTAACTATTGTAGCACTACAAGAGCGTTGTGCAATGGGCACCTGATCCCTATTTCTTGAACTTGGCCGAATTTAACTTTTTTTTCTGATAGATCTATGCAGTTTTCAGTTATAAATCGGAACTCAGACTTAATTTTTTTTTTAGTGACTTGGGTTAGTTTTGAGATACAAGACTAGAATTTCCTCATAGATGTACACCGACAGCCTACCACTGCATCATGAGTGGCGAGCCTAGTCACCAGGAGGACGAGGATCTCATTCACCACCCCCTCAACATCCTGCTGCTACATCAGTGCTTGAAATTACCGCCAGCCCAGGCCATTTCTCTTTCTCCCAATGCTAAAGGTATCCTAAGGGCCAGTAGAAATTCATGTGTTTTTCTTTGGTAAACATTTGTTATTTGTATCATTAATCGGTCCAGTAAGTTTCCCGCTGTAATTTCAAACACTGTGCTACCTGTAACACTGTAGGGATTCAGTCCCTGTTTATCTGACCAGTCCCCAGCAATAGGGAGGAAGGTCATCAATCTACTGAAGGCGCGATGACGTACCTGGTGACTAGCGACACGCTGTCCTTGCCGTGGCTCTGCTTGACAACGACCCTGACAAAGTCCCAGACGTCGGTGCACACCTGCTGCCAGGTGGCGCTGTTCAGGTCCAGGTACAGGAATCGAGGCAGCTGCAGGAGCGAGATCTCCTCGTACACGTCGCCCAGGTGACCAGACGTGTTCCAGTGGGCCGGCGCCAAGTCTGCAGCAACACAGCAATAATAATAATAATAATAATAATAATAAATAATAATAAATAATAAATAAATAATAATAAATAATAATTAATAAATAATAATAATAAATAATAATAATAAATAATAATAAATAATAATAATAACAATAAGGATAATAACAATAATAATAATAACAATAATAATAACAATAATAATAATGATAATAACAATAATGATAATAATAATAACAATAATGATAATGATAACACTAATAAATAATAACAGTAACAATACATTGATGATAATATGGTAAATAGTATTGAGGCCTTGCATGGAACAATCGTTTGGGTGGCAGAAAATCCCATTGTCTTGCCACCCGCAATGCCATGAGACGTATTGAGCGACGTCACATGCAAGGTCTCAATTGGTTTTTTAAATAATAATATAATAATGGTAATACTTTATATAAAAATTTAAATAATAAAATAAAATAATAATAATAATAATGAGATTGGTGTTGATGATAATGATTAGAGATGATCAAGGGATCAATGGATTAAAAACATTTCACCATTTAATTCTAGATATTAAAAATTAGACTGGATTGTTCTGTGTGATCTTTCCCTGCTAATAATATGTGATGACTCAAAAGTAGAAATAAAAATGTATTTAGCTTTATCTCCTGAACTAACCATATTCACCACTCTATATAGGGAATACTTATATGAGATTGACTGAGGAGGTTTTAAATCCAAAGTCTGCCTGTACACAGTAGTCTCCCTGACATACCTTGGTGAGGATGACACCAGACAAACTCCGACACCGGCCAGGAGTGAGTAGTGAGTGACGTGGATGACGCCACCTCCGCCAGGTGTTCCACCACACAGTTGTACAGAGTGATGAGCGTGTTCGGAGCCTGGAACAACACAGAAGTGGTGCGGTCAGTTCACAACAATGAACTCAGTACTACAAAAGATGCATTCCAATAGGTCTGCAAGTTAACACTTGCAACCCTCAGAAATGCTTCAGAATTTCCAATTTTGAGGACGCAGGGCCTAAGAAGTTCGTAAGTACTAAGAATTTGGCTAACTGGGTTTCTGCTAATGTTAATTTTTGAAGAAATAATTTTTCACTAAAAAGTTTCGAGAATATGGGCCCAGGTCTATATAGAAAGATATTACACAATGTTCTATTTAATATCAACTTTACGTCCCGAGTGGAATAATTTTATTGCACGAGCTTCAGTGAAATTACAAATAATTGTACGAGTCGAGGGTAACCCGTCATGATGTCAGACATTAATGAGGTCACAACTTTTGCCTACCAACCTACGACCAAACCGAGGCGTACACAATTTTACATGACACCTCTCAACCAACCAATCAAATCGCTAGAATCATCGCATATTTTGGTTAATTGTATTTCTAACATGATGTTACACTCATTTATGAGGTCACAACTCTTACTTCCAGCCAACGGCCAAACCAGGGGTACCTCTCAACCAATCAAATTGCTAGAATTTATTATTGCCGCGCGCGCGTGCGGAGACGATGTAACGCACCTGATGCAAGGCATGGTGCTTCCTCTTCAGACGGAGATCATGCAGGACTGGAGTGAAGTACTCCTGCAGCAAGTAATCCTCGACATAATCCTTGATCAGGGCTCTATGCAGTTTGGGAGTGGCCGGTGTACGGGATGCCAGCCACTGTACGCTCTCTGCCAGCTGCAAACAATGTCATCAATGGTTATGCTTCACAGCATCTCCATTACTGTGTTCCAATATTAACATGTCTGCCTGACATCACTGTAGGGGGCTGCTCCTTTCTAGCTGTTCTGTCTGTACTTTCTGTCAGACACATGCGCAGTTACCAAGGATCAACACCACACAGTGTAACTGCGCATGCGTCGGACAGAAAGTACAGACAGAACAGCTAGAAAGGAGCAGGCCCTAGGTATCACCTACATTGAGAATCACCCACACTGTGTTTCTATATCCTGACTGCCTCTTTATATGATCAGGAGGAACATGTTCTACAAAACAATCACAATATGCAAATCATAACTCACTATAGGCAGTTAACGGCCTTCATAGCGCGAAAATCATTCAGTTGAAATGAATCCAGAACAGTACGTTACAAATGCAAACAAAGGCTCAGTTATTTAAGAAGATAAATAAGAAAATCCGAGGAGTAAATATTTAAAATAAATAACCTTGTCAGAAGCGTGAGGGAAGGCGGCTTCCAGCGTGGTGATGTCATTGTCTGCCGGCAGCGAGACTTTGTACACGTCCGAGACGAGACCATCCTCCTGGAAGCTGTCAATCTCCATGAGAACACGCAGGTCGGCCAGAGACATCTTCTGATTGGCCGACTCCGGCACGACGAGGACCAATGGCAAGGCTGGATATACGGGCTTGGCGTGGAGGATTCCCGCCAGTCTGGCCGTCACGTCGCTCCACGAGTGGCGATATTCCGCGGGATCGATGATGAAGATGATTCCACAGCTCCCCAGCAGCAGACGCTTGTCCTCGACGTCCTCCACGTCCTTCCTGTCCAGCGTCCCCACCAAGCTCCGCACACACACGCCAAGCTGTAGGGGTTGTCTCCCCTCAGTCTCTACTTGGGAGTGGTACAAGCTGATCACTTCTCCCTAGGACAAAATCACAACATTTTCAAGTTGTCATAAACCATGGGTAATAATGGAAATTACATGTGAAAAACAACTGGTTGAAAAAAACCTAATCATTTATGGATCAATGTGGATGATTGTTGACAAGTATAAACATTCCCATTTGGGGAATATATGTCAACAGTTATCCAAAATATGTGTCGATTCTAGCGATTTGATTGGTTGAGAGGAGTCCTGTGAAAAGTGTTACACCCCGGTTTGCTTACATATAACAGTTATGACATCATACTGAGACATAAATGATTGTGACATCATTGCCAACCCCATTGACTTGTATGTTAGAAAGACATTTCTGCATGAATATCCACAAATCCTGTACATTTATAGTGTAGAACTATTACGATTTTGGATAAATTCGTTGCCAGCGTGATTTCCGGGTGTACAGGTTTTTACAAGCTGATATTTCTCGTAGAAATTTCAGCTTGTAAAAACCTGTACACCCCGGAAATCACGCTGGTAACTAATAATATAGGCCATTGTGTACTTAAATTCAGTATTGAAAGCAATTATTGAAGCCATTTGCATAAATTGGGACAAGAGAATAATGCAATAAGATATGGCTGGCTAAGTAAACAAAAATAAAATATATATTGGTAGTATTGAATGTAACGGAACCTATTGGCATGGCATGGCATGGCATGGCATGGACAGTTTTCGAAATTACCGCTGGAAACCTACTGGCCTGAATAATGATACAAATACCAAATGTTTACAAAATACATGAATTTCTACTGGCCCTTAGGATACCTTTAGCATTGGTAGAAATGGCCAGGCCAGCGGGCCAGCAGTAATTAACTAAATGCTGACACAGCACAATGCTAAGGAGATCGTCTGACTGACAGGGAACTGAGAACGTACCTTGTAGTCCATGTCACTGTGGTGGGGGACATGACCTCGCCTGAACTTTGCCGTGACCCAGGTGTTGATGAGCGACCCGACCGGTTGACTCTGATTCTGACTCGGCAGTGATATCACCAGCTTCCACGCCACCTCGCGCCGCATGTCTAAGACAGAGCAGTGGGGGAGAGGCTATAGTTTGGCATGAAATGCACTGACACCCCTATTTCGTAGATTATCTCGGTAAATACTTCATGGAATGAAAAAACAAAAAAACTCCATTTTCTTATTTCATTTAACCTAAGCAAAATAAAAAATATATAAATATTGCACCAGTAATAAAAAAATATGTTTATATAACGATCACCAAATATTTTTACTAAGTAATATTTTATGCAGAGTGGCGACGTTCGAAAGAAGGAACGCGTAAAAAGGCTCGATTTGCACATGCTGATGGTCTTCTTCACATACCCATACGTGCAAATGCAGCCTTTTTACCTGTTCCTTCTTTCGAACGTTTTTTAAAAGTGCCAAATATTTTATATACATGTTCGAAACCTATTAGACTAATACTGAATACTATTGTTTTCAGTATTAGTCTAATAGGTTTCGAACATGTATATCAAATATTTGGCACTTTAAAAAACGTTTGATTATACCATGAAAGTTTACAATTAATCAGAAATCTCAAACATGTAACTCAAGCTACGCAGTACCTGTCAGTGATGACTCCAGATCTCTGTGAGCATCACACACGGCCTCCATCTGCCTCCCAACGATGCCGGGGACGTTCAACGCCTGCCAGGCCTTCTGCTGCATCAGCTTCCTGAACAGCGACAGCATGGAGTACTGCGCGCGGAGGATGAACTCTCGCCTCTCCGCGTCCATGGGCGACTCCAGCGTGATAGCCACCTCCTTGGTTAGGTACATCCTCCTGTTGGCCAGTTTCTCTTGACTGCGTTCCGGCAGCAGACTCCTCAGCTGAGACTCCATGCCTTGAGTGGCGGGCGCGCAGGGGAAGGCTAACATGGCTCGCTGGAGTTTCACCCGCTTGGCGTGCTCCCGCTTCCAGATGCCGAGGAAGCGCGCGACGCGGTGAAGTTCGACGGCTCGCTGGATGGCATGGAGCTGTGCGAGTCTCTGTACCACGTCCACGTGATGGACCTCGCTGCTGACTTCCTGGACGAGGTCACGGAGCGCGTCCTCCGCGAGGTCGTTGCTGATCACCTGTGTGCATCGGTCGTGGCGCTCGGCGCGCAGTTGAGCATGCACGTCTCTGAGGAATTAATAGATACATGATTGTAACAATGTTGTTGTTGTTGATTTAATTGGCAGGTTTCAACAAATACTTAAATATACTACACACATTGTTTTGCAGAGCATTATTTCAGGGTGTCAATGAATTCTATATAGTTGTAAGATAAAAAACAAGCGTAGTCTCAGATAGATAGTTTGAATGAAGATTTTAAATGATATAATGCAATATATATAATATTACTGTATTACTTGTAAATGTTGATGATGTCAGCAATTTGCCGACGAAACGTTGATTATATATAGAGCTATAGATAATTTTTTATGTTACTTTATTTTTTAAATATATATTGAAAGAAAATGTATCTATCCTGTTATTAGGCCCCAACACAAAGCAAGGCACCCCCAGTAGACAGGTGGGCATGTGGAGAGTGTGCTCACCTGATCTGGGCTGTGGCCAGGTTTTGCGCATCCTGCCCGGTCACTTCCTCCACCAGGTGCTCACAGATGGTCGCGGCGACCCGCACATGTCGCTGGGTCAGGTCGTGCTTGTCTGCGGCCTGTTTCTTGTCTGTCTCCTCCTGGTGCACCTCACTGCACACCTGTCTGAGTGGACAACAATGCTTACATTAGACCTACATCTCAGACAACAACACTTACATTAGACCTACATCTCAGACAACAACGCTTACATTAGACCTACATCTCAGACAACAATGCTTACATTAGACCTACATCTCAGACAACAACGCTTACATTAGACCGACATCTCAGACAACAATGCTTACATTAGACCTACATCTCAGACAACAACGCTTACATTAGACCGATATCTCAGACAACAACGCTTACATTAGACCGACATCTCAGACAACAACGCTTACATTAGACCTCCATCTCAGACAACAACGCTTACATTAGACCTCCATCTCAGACAACAACGCTTACATTAGACCTCCATCTCAGACAACAACGCTTACATTAGACCTCCATCTCAGACAACAACGCTTACATTAGACCTCCATCTCAGACAAC
>JAUTBV010127237.1:0-12491 GCA_032361325.1 Lepetodrilus fucensis | reverse complement strand
GGAAATCCAGACTAGTCAAGCAGTACATATGCATGCAAGTCATGATATTAGTGAAAGATTCTAGAAAGTGACTTTACACCCCAAACCAACCAACCAACCATTAATCTGTACTTGTATATTAATTTAATATTATGCAATGACCACTTATCAGCATTTTGTTCATCTTTACATACAAACACCTAAATATTTGGCTTCTCTCCCAGCAACCATCATCTCATCAATATCACTGTAGAGAATCAGGAATGATGCAAGATTATATTTGATTGTAATTTTGTCTTGAGTACAAGTTTGCCTACCTAATGTACAAGCCTGAAGTTAAACCTGAATGAATGGCTGGTTTCTAATTCAGGTTGAAATTTTAAAAACAAATGATCAAAATATATATTCCGTGTTTTGCTGTGAGAAAGGAGTGGTGTCGCCAGCACTGTTGCTGTAAATGCTTTGACACGATCCGTTCTTGTTCTGCAGGTCTGACTAACAGAATGGCCAATGGGAAGGCGGCGTCTAACGGCCAGCTGCCCGCGGCAACCAATGGCGATGTGGTCACAGTGGAGGAGGGGGCTGTGTGCCTTAAGAAGCGTATCGGTCTAGTCAGTGGAACAGCACTGATCGTGGGAACCATGATTGGTAAGGTGCACCTAGAACAGCTCCACAGTCAGACACCACCCAGTACCATTCAGTACCACCCAGTACCACCCAGTACCACCCACTACCACCCACTACCATTCAGTACCATTCAGTACCACCTAGTACCACCCAGTTCCATCTACTACCACCCAATATCACCCAGTACCACCTACTACCACCCAGTACCACCCACTACCACCCAGTACCACCTGGTACAACCCAGTACCACATACTACAACCCAGTACCACCTAATACCACCCAGTACCACCTACTACCACCCAGTACCACCTACTACCACCCAGTATCACCTACTACCACCCAGTACCACCTACTACCACCCAGTACCACACATCACATGTCCTACTCAGACATTAGGGAACCTTTTAATATTGCCAGTGAAATAATATTAAGCTATGGGACACCAGTATTGAATCTGTTGGAAGTATTTGTTGAAATGGCATTGTAGTATAATGGAAATAGTATAGTGGTTGGTTTTTTAAAGAAATCGGCAGTGGTAGAATGTTGGACTTCAGAGCCAAAAGTTCCAGGTTCAAAACCTGCCTGGCATCAATGTTCGCGAAACTTACCTTTCTGATGCGATATTGATATAGGATGCACTGACTGTAGAGTGGCAACACAGTTAATCATCCTTGGTCTTGTCAGTACCAGCCGGTGCTCACAGGTTTACTGCAACATGACAAGTCATGATATTAGTGAAAGATTCTAGAAAGTGACTCTAAACCCTGATTCAAAAATAAAAGACATAAAAATCAAACTATGTTTTCATATGATGTTTTGTGTCTTAGTATATACTCCAGATAATAGTATATGCTTGTAGATACTACAAGGCTGGTACCATACATATCTATTGTTATTAGTAATACCACTACAGTCATGACTGGTGAGCATAAATTCAACAGCTGCTGTTGATTAATATCATTGATTGCTCTGCCCAAATGGAATTACTGTATATACATGTGTATACAATGTAGGTATATTTTAGGGAGAATGCTATACCGTTATGCATTTTTTTTTAAACATCAGGAATATGATATAATTTATCTGTTACATGCATATTAAAATTATACCTTTTCATTGAATATGGTATCATTCCAGAACTAGATATGATGTTCTGCCGAATGAGGAAAAGGTAGATATCTGACGCTATCTGATGTCATACCATAAAAGTATACATAGTATTTATTAATGTTAATCTGCCACACACGTCTATTTCAGGTCACAGCCGCAGAGTTTGTTTCATGTTTATCACTGGATATACTACACCAGAATGCAATTACTTACCTATTCTAAAAGAACCAATTTAAAGACAATATTTCAATGTAATGTCAGCTACATGTATACTAGTATATATTTTGGTCCATAATAATTGGTAATAAATTTAGTTATGTCTTCCTTCAACAAAACATCTTGGGTGCGTTCAAAGACACAAGTGCTTGCAAGCGGCTTACCAAACTAGCCACTGTCTCAAGAGTCGTATGAATCGTACATGGGACAGGGAACCAGTTTAGTTAAGCGGCTTACTCAACGCTGTATTGAACGCACCCCTTGTAACAGATTTTGTTATGTTGACACTGGGTAAAATAAATGGAAAACTGATAATGAAATGGTGTTGACATTTTGCATTTTTCAGGCTCTGGTATTTTTATATCACCAAAAGGAGTATTGCTGGGCTCCGGTTCTGTGGGCATGAGTTTGATCGTGTGGGCAGGATGTGGGATCATCTCGTTGTGTGGTAAGGGAGTTATGACACATGTAGACTAACGGCACTTGGCAGGAACATGGTGACACCCTGCAACATTGGCACTACACTTGTGACGTGATGTGACGTGACATGACGTGGAGCCACACCAACCAAGGGACACCAGAGATTTTCCTGCACAGTGGTGCCTCAGAATAAAACACAACTCATGATCTTTAAAGAATCTCATTGATTTACCCTACTGCTTCTGTTAATGTGCACCCTGTAATAGTATACAGTAGTTTACATGTAAAGTTACTGGTGAATACTCCTGTGATTACTTCACTGCAAGTATTGTCATCCTCAGTCAACACTTATCTTTATAGTTGAATTATTAATATTGCTGACATACTGTCAGTTGTAAAATATTATTTTTATTTGCATTGGTTGTTGACCTAACCCAAAGAAAATCTCATAAAGAAAAATCAATATTGCATAAATCATATGGCAAAGTAGAAGACAAGAAACAAGAGATTGGCGACATTGGTAGACAGTGTTACTTTGGCGCCAACAGGTCAAATCTTGACCCCATCCTGGGGACTCCATGGAAGTCACAGTTCTGACACTATCATGATAGGTTGTTGTTGCCTATGTTGTGACAGTGAATAACCTATCATCATTGCTACAACCAGGTTTACTACAACAGCTTTGCTACAACATAATTGTAGGCTATGACTTCATTAGATACCTTAAAGTCATGTCATAGATAAGTAAATATACCTTTCTCATTCTAAGACTTCACATACGTAACTGCATGGCATCATCTGTGTTTAAACATTTGCTGAACACATTGTGCTAGCTCCACTAAGTAACTCTACATACCCAGCAAAGTAAACACAATCTGTGCATAGCTGAACGTAAATCAAACCTCTAAAATGTCGAAATTAGTGATCAAATGTTGTTTCAATTAGCTGTCACCATTCTGTAGGCAATCAGAGATGCTGTTGAGAGCACTACCTAGATGCTTAATCAAGCAGGGAGCCGGTGGACATTTCATTTTAATTCAACTGTATAAAATAATATATACAAATAATTTTAAAACCATGATTTCAACAAAAATGATAACCATTGTAGACTATATTAAAAAAGAAAATTAACTTGCCAATCAAATAATGTATGTGTTTGAACTATTATAGGGTTAACATTAATAGAGGCGAATTATATATGCTGTATTGTCATTATAGGGCTGTTTGAATTTTGATTTATGTGATTACTAAATGTCATATGTTTTATGTTACATGTATAGTATGATTACATGTATATGGTTTCCTTTAGTATGATTTCAGAACTTATATTGTCTAAATTTAAATGAAATGCTAATGGCAGATCCAATCATAACAAACATTGTTTTAAACAATTTGTGGTTGATTCCATTTCTGCATGTCATTTATATTTCTTGTGCTATTTGAATTGATGCATGAAACGTTTTGTGACAATAATTACCTTCAACTTTCAGAATCTGGTGGCGACGTCTGATTACGAGTGGGTGGTGGGAGTAGACTCCCCTCCCAATTCAACAACAATGTTTTTCTTTTTGCCTAACAGGATCTCTCAGCTAGTCTGATGAAGGCCTATATTCAGCCAGTTGGGCTAATGGTGTGGCTGTACGGCCCACCCTATATCATTGTGCCAGGACTGCGGTGTAGTCATTTCCTGTGACTATTCTCTGTCAGGCATTTGCCGAATTTCTTTGTGAGCCACTATTCGATGCCTGTGGACCTCCCAAGATATTCAAAAAGTTTCTGGCCTCGCCGTCAGCAATATGTAAGTACCCGCCCAGTCCTACTTTTGACTAAAAACCAACTTGACAAAAAAGGCTAAATTTGACACTCTGCCAGCAATATGCGAAGCAGGGTCGACCAAAGGTCCCCTGGTAGCCGAATAGTTTGACCCGTTTGCAAGACGTGAAATATCTCGCTAAGGGTCAATCACTTCTTTTTTCGTGAGTATCAAAGTTGTTTACTGTTCATGTCGGCACTCTGTAGACTCAATTATTCTAAATGTCTAAAAGGACACATATTTTTTATTGTGCTTTGACTTAAAAGAGTAATTATATCCATTTAAAAAAACAAAAATGAATATTATATTTGGACTAACAAATGTGTGGAGTTTCATTGTACTTTTCTCCACCAAGGGTTATCTCCCCCTGCAATTTTGGCCATTTTATATCAACGTTACATTGTTTTGGGGTTATTTTTATCATTTCTAATTTAAGTCGTTTGGTAGTTAGTGCATTTAGATGGCAAGATCAACCAAAACTATATCACCTCTCTAGTGTTTAATAAGAACTATTTATGGGGGAAATAGGTTATCTAATAGACTGTAATACATAATTAAGGCACAATTAAACCATGCAATACTTTACTTGTAAGTGGACTTGTATTAGCTGTTAATAGAATAACATTACATTGTCTCATTGTATAGGTTTGCAATATTATCTATGAAATCTAAGAGATATAACACAAGCCATATTAGAATCCAAGTTTTCTTGACAAAATCATACTGTATATTTTTCACATATGGATGAAAGATTCCTGCTGTGACTTAAAACAATAATTCACTTATTTACTGTATATTCATATATATTGGCCAATAACCAATTCAATCAAGAAAGTATGTCAACTATTATACCATACTAACTGAATTAAAATGTACAAATGTAAAATAATGTAAAACATTATATTTAATGGTTTTATGCTACTGAAATAATAGATAAGTTTTCAGGTATTTCTGAGATTTGAATGATTACACCTTTTTTTTTTCTCGATGAAAGAACTTCAATTTTCTTTATAGTATTAACACAATTTCTAAATCCAAAATTCAAAGCATATGCAGATAAAGGGGGGATAATTCTTACCAACTTTCCTGAGATGTATAGATCTGCTGACATGAATAGAATACTTGAATGTGCCAAATTACAGACCAGCTTGTTAAAACAATACTTTCTATCTGATACACATCTTTTAGTCATGGTACACCCAAGACCATTGTAAACATGATACATGTACACACTATACATATAATATTGCATTAAGAATAATACTTATTTTGTGCATTATGCATGCTTGAAGCACACAGCTCATACAATAATGTAATGATTATCAAAACATTAAATCATCATAATTTAAAGTAAACACATTATTTTATTATATTAACAACATTTTCCCTTGATGAAAGCACTAAAAAAAATATTAATAATGAGTATTTATAATTATCATCCATAATGAACCAGTCAGTTAGAAATATATATTTCTATAATTGATATTTGATGTTTTCCATTTCTGTTTGAGTCATTTTGATCTAAATTATATCAATATTTGAAGTACAACAATTACACTTAAGGTAAAGTAATGTGTGTTACTACTATACACTATGTAAATGTTATATGGGATTAACCTTTTTTGAATGAAGAACATATTTTTGATCCCCAATTTAGACAGTGTAGTTCCATGGGGACTGATAGTATTTGTTTAATTTGTGCAAAATTCTTAAAATTAGAAATATGTAGTAGACATAAAATATAATTGAACAGTATACCATATATAAAATTATTTTAATTAAATCCTAATAATATGTTATTATTAAATTGCATAACATTAGAACACATTGGATTCTGTAATGATTTAGTGTAAAAATCTATGGAACTTTGATAAATACAGTTACACATTGTATACTAATGTTTTTAAAAGTACAATTAATGTCTATATTATTGTGGTTCATGCACTCGCTACTAGTAGACTGCAATACTAGCAAACACATGATATTAAGGTTAAAACAATACATTCACCACTAGTTACATGGCTTGGGTGTATTGTAATAAGTAAATTGTAAGGGAAAAAGGAAATCATAAGTTATAAAATTGATCAAATCATAAGCAATTGCTGAGGATGTACATTGATTGAACTTATAATTAAATTATTCATTGTACTTTTTATATATGATATTATTTGTTCTTTATCAATTGTTAAAGTATATTTGCTAGTAATGAGTAAAGATGAACTTGGATATGTTAATATCATTCTCATGTTCGGGTGTGTGTGTATGATTGTCTAGATTTTACCCCGCCTGATTCTGTAATGTAAATATCAACATTCAGATTGTTGGATGAGGGTGTATGTTTAAGTTTAATATTTTCAAATATTAGCATGTTATACTTTGTAACTTCCTATTGACATTATTCATTTAAATAATGCTAGATCCTGTTAGTTCTCCAAGCTGGGCCTGTTGGTTTGACATAAGATTAACACAGCAATCTATTTCAGGCCAGTAATTTAGCTTTTTTTTGTCTTTCAGAATGATCTAATGACAATTTCTTTTCTTTCTGTCTTTTCTTCCAGACCACTGAAGGAGGGAATACATGAAAAGAATATTTGACTTTCAGAGCTTTTTAGCTAAATTATTTATCTATGCATGTGTTTTTGGTTTTGTTTTCAAAACTGATATTTGATACTTCAGTAACCATTCTCAAAGAATCTTTAAATGTTTTCTTTTTAAATTGATATGTGAAAGCATTGCTATAATTTTTTAGACCTGAGAAGAGTAATATTTCCAGATGAAACGTTAACTATTTTGAAGATGGTTGAAGATATCCATGAAATACATTTTGAACATGCATATTCGGATTGTTACAAGATGAAAAGCTCTGTTGAATTACCTCCCCTCCCATTCCATGTAGCCACTGTGTGAAAGGTGTATGATTGACTGTGCGAATATGTTCTCTTTTCTTATTATAAATAGTATTTCAACAAATGTCTGACTGACATTTTCTGCTCAACAGGTGCCCTGACTTACGCAGAACTTGGCACGATGATCACCAAGTCTGGTGCGGAATATGCCTACATCATGGAGGCATCAACTTCCTGTATGCCCAAGTGGCTGGCACCAGTTCCTGGCTTCCTGTTTGCCTGGGTATCCATCCTCATCCTCAAGCCCGCATTGTTTGGAGTTGTTGCCCTTAGTTTTGGCATCTACGTGGCTGAGCCATTCTATGATGGATGCACTGCTCCAAACTACCTTGTGAAAATAATATCCGTTTTATGTATATGTAAGTAATGCATGCTCTCAATGCTTTTACTTAAATTCATTAACAACCGATGTTCCAGAGCCAATCCCATGAGTGTAATAGGTGATGGTTAACACACGGCCCGAGGGCGTTACGGTATGTAATGCACAACGTTGAAAGAAGTAGCCCGAGGGTTAATTCCTGAAATGGAGTGCATTACATGCCAGTAACGCCAGAGGGCCATGTGTTAACTTTCATATATCACAACAAAAATATACAAATAAACGTTGTATACAAATTATAATACGAATATACTTAATATGTAAGGGATTTTACGAGCGATTCATTCAAATGCCATCGTCGCAAATGGGTGGGAATCCTGGCAATTGAATTTGTCTTTACAGACTTTGAATATTTTGAAATAATGTTTGAAACAAACAGCAAACATATGTTCATGCGTTAATACATTTTCCCCCGTTAATAACACACGGTCAATGTTAATAACGCATGGACACATGTTAATAATGCATGGACAAATGTTAATAATGCATGGTCAATGTTAGTAACACACGGAAAATGTAATAACGCACTCCTGATAATATAATGTAGCCATTTAAATTATTACTTCTACATTATGTCATTATTTATTTTCAGTGGCTGTATCATTTGTCAACTGCTATAGCGTGGAGTGGGCGACAAAAGTCCAAAACTTCTTCACATTAGCCAAACTCCTGGCATTAGCTATGATAATAAGTGGAGGTTTCTACAAAATGTCCAAGGGTAAGTTGAAGTTACAGAAATATTTGAGTGATATGGCCCAGACTTTCAGTCTTATTTCTGAGATCAGGCCCCGAGATTCTGAAAATGTTTTGAGTACAATTTCATGCTCAACGCAAAGTTTTGTTAAACAATCCCTATATAAAATTTGAGCTTGAGCATGAAATTGTCCTCAAATATGTTGTAATCTCAGTGCCAGGTCTCAACATGCAGTCTATGTACTTTGCTTATGATCCCTGCAATACCTGTAGCAAGTTGTTCTGTTAACTGGGAGTCATATACTCATCACGCAGCAGGTTGTATTGCAATGGTAGATTAGTGGACTACAGCTGACCGCCCAGCATCAATGACTGATCATGGGCGACACCTTTCTGACATGGTCACGACATGACGTGCTGCCTGTACTGTCCCTGCTTAATCACTGTCAGGTAGTGTGCTTGCAGATGTAGTGGAACTCCAATTGCTACTGGCATTATCTCCCCCCCCGCTCCATAATTTGACAAGTTGTAATATGTGCAAAATAATGTATAATGGAATGCTGCTGTAAACCCCCACCATTTCACACCCACCTACTCACACCCACCTACTCACACCCACCTACTCACATTTGCTCACCCACGTATGTACACACACACACACACACACACACACGCACACACACATGCTCACAAGGTGAAAATTTAACTAAATCCAAATGACTTTATTACTTTGCAGGTAACACTGAATTTCTGGATGAGGGGTTTGAGGGAACTGAGCGGAGTCCCTCTGTTATAGCTCTGGCATTCTATGATGGACTGTGGGCCTTTGATGGATGGTGAGTACATTCATGTTTTCACAGGAAATCAATACATAGCCATTTTATTGTTATATTACCTGGACAATAGTAATGGAACAACATCTGGGTAAATTAGTATCAACAACCTACGTTCACACATTCAGGACTGTTACTAATTTGACTAATGAAAATCAATGCTAGCCGTGCCACCAGATGTTATCATGTTAACGGTTATTGTAGTAATTTGTCATCAGTGGGTCTGTGTTGTCTACTGATCCTACTAACTGAATCCACCATTGGCACTAACACTGGCACTAACATACATTGGCATTAACATTGGCACGATCATTAACACTAACATTGGCACTAACTGTACTAACATTGGCACTAACACTGGCACTAACATACATTGGCATTAACATTGGCACGATTATTAACACTAACATTGGCACTAACTGTACTAACATTGGCACTAACATGGGCACTAACATACATTGGCATTAACATTGGCACGATCATTAACACTAACATTGGCACTAACTGTACTAACACTGGCACTAACACTGGCACTAACATACATTGGCACTAACACTGGCACTAACATACATTGGCATTAACATTGGCACTAACTGTACTAACATTGGCACTAACATGGGTAGATCATGTAAGATTACATGATTGCAACCATTTCACTTTGGGAGATTTGACAATGGGTACACAAGATGACAGATTAAATACCATTTGATAATTTTAATTAAAGCCATACAATCATCATTTATTGACATATATCATTATCAAATGTATATTACCTAAAATGATGTACATTTGATTTGCCTACACAAGTATATTAGGCATATTTTCCACAGGTCACACTGATAGTTTCATAGTTTCATTGTTTAATAGTTTCATGTATTTGTTCATATATAAGATACAATAATAAAACAAAAATGAAAACAAAGTGTTATTGTATGGCTTTGTGATGCCACTGTTACTGTTGTTTACTAAGTACTAAGTACTAAATACTGTGTATATATTTGTCACAAATGGGTGAAAGATTCCCACAGCGATGTTAATTCCATAATCACAATGTAATCACTAAATTTTAATATATACAGATAATTCAATTTGAAAGTAACGTATTGTTTTTATTTCTCTTTCAGGAACAATTTAAACTATATTACTGAAGAACTGAAAAATGTAAATGTGTAAGTATCCTTTTCTTACTACCGCTTCTATTCTGTGCACTATCCAATGTAAGTCAACATGTTAAATATAATAATATTATATAACTTGAATACCAGAAACAATTAGCGCTATGAGTTCTCATTATATGGTTCAGATGAATGTAGTCATCATCATGATGAGTCTAATTCTGCTGTCAAAGATTTCAGCATTGGTTGACCTGAGTCATAAAGATGGCATTTTAACAGCATTCATTTCAACTATTTTCCATTGCATTACAGAAAGCTTCCGGTGAATGGATCAATGCTGGAGACTGTTTGTTTCAACTTTCAGAATGTGATTGTGGAATTACTACCGTTGTCCTGTCAATCCTGTGATGGCCAATGCTGCCTAGCCTCTGCCACTTGTATTCTGGAGGTTTCCAGCAGTAGAGATGGAGTAGTATAAGTCCCAGTCTAAATGATGGTTGTATTTCAGAAACCTGCCACTGTCCATCATCATTGGGATCCCGCTGGTGACCATCTGCTACATGCTGACCAACGTGGCGTATCTCAGTGTCATGTCCAAGGAGGAGCTGCTGGCCTCCAATGCTGTCGCAGCTGTAAGTACATCCAGCTGTAGGTTATAAACCACTAAATTATTTGAATTTCCCGCCAGGCCATGATCACCTCATACATCCAGCTGCAGCGGGAATATCTCACCCATTGACACCTATGGGTGAGATATTCCTGCCGCGACGTGAAACATTAATTCAATCAAAAACTAGTTCATGATCACCTCATACATCCAACTGTACTAGGCCATTATCCTCTCATACATCCAGCTGTACTAGGCCATGATCACCTCATACATCCAGCTGTACTAGGCCATAATCCTCTCATACATCCAGCTGTACTAGGCCATGATCACCTCATACATCCAGCTGTACTAGGCCATGATCACCTCATACATCCAGCTGTACTAGGCCCATCCACGAAAACCCAAGCCATTATGACTACACTAACCTCCGTCAAATACCCTGGGATCACTGCCTATATATAGAACTATGTTTTCTCAGATGAAAGGTCAGGCTGAATACATTACATTACAACCAATACCTGCGTTTCTTTTGCATCTGCCGGCAAGAGTATAGCGAAGTGCACAAAAAATATACCACAGTGGACCTGGCTCAGTCTACTCAGTACCAAATGGTTTTCAGCCAGCCCAGTCTAGCTGAGTTTAGAAATTCTAGTCAGTTACCAGAGTATGTGATATGCATGCACAAAGCGGCTAGAAATCCTAGCCGGCAAAAGTGATAAACGAGCAGCCCTTATCGGTTTAATATTTTCAGGTTTTTTTCCCAGTTTTTTCTCTCAGCATTATCAATTATGTATGTGGCAATATCGAAGAATATTAATTAGATGACGACAACCATTTCCTGCTTATGTTCACTAAGGGCATTGTACCATATAACATTATTCATATGTTGCCTGTTTTTGTTTACAGACGTGGGGAAGTCGAGTTCTAGGTCCAGCTTCCATCTTAATTCCGATATTTGTGGCGTGCTCAACATTTGGAGCAGCTAACGGATCGTGCTTCACTGGAGGAAGGTATGCCTCATCAATCATCAATCATACGTCTTTCCATTTCAATACAGCACTTTAGTTACATATTGCAATGCTTACTTTGTCCCCGCTCATCTTACCTATAAAGAGAATTACTTTGCAGTATATACACCACTTCTATGTCTGACTTAGAAAATGAAGTCAAAGGGTGTTCAGAAAATTAAAGGCCAAGGCTATAATAAAGAAAGATAATTTTCATATGCAGCACCAACTAAATGGAACAATTATTGAATTTTTGGTTATTGAAAGTTGCTTCCTCTGTAGTAGCATTTTATAAGGATCTGTTCAATTATGTATACAACACCCTATTAGCCTACATTTTGGTCTACATTTCCATTTTTATGTTATTATACACATATGCACATAACACTAGTATTGTGAATGATGCACTATACAAATGCAATTATTATTATTGTTGTTGTTAGCAGGTGTAGAACTATGTGAACATTTCCAGATAGCCAGGAGGGTACTCTATTCTGGAAACTTATAAGCCTGTATAAGTAGTCATCTGTCATCTGTTCTAGATTGGTGTATGCTTATTATAAGCCTGTATAAGTAGTCATCTGTCATCTGTTCCAGATTGGTGTATGCTTATTATAAGCCTGTATAAGTAGTCATCTGTCATCTGTTCCAGATTGGTGTATGCTTATTATAAGCCTGTATAAGTAGTCATCTGTCATCTGTTCCAGATTGGTGTATGCTTATTATAAGCCTGTATAAGTAGTCATCTGTCATCTGTTCCAGATTGGTGTATGCTTATTATA
>JAUTBV010127226.1:0-12491 GCA_032361325.1 Lepetodrilus fucensis | reverse complement strand
CTCGCGATACGATACGCGAATCGTCAAACTTTGTATCGCGATGCACCGGTGCACCGGTGAATCGTTGCACCCCTACTCAGATATAGGAAATCGATTGTCACACGTATGCTATTTTGCAATTTTAGTGATGTGTAAATAATTTATTAAGTGTACTGCAATTTATTAAGTGTACTGCAATACTCATATTTCGGGATCCTACTTTCAATTGTACCACAGGACTTTGAATACTTATAATAACACATTGTACTATATATCTATATACTAATACTAAAGGAGTGAATCAAAGGCTAACGCTAGCGTTACAAACATGGCCATCGCGACGTACTGGAATTTGCCTAATAATGTAGGTTAGGACTACATACACACAACTAAAACATATGCTTAGATAGAAAACATTTCGTAACGACTAACAAGGGAGGTCACTCCGACTGGCTTGGCGATCTTGAATATACAACCGAACAGAGTTATCTGCTCAGTCCAAAACTAGTCCAAAACAACCATAAATATCTGTGATATTATGCATTTAAATGTAGGCTGTAACATTTTGGGTGAATCTTATCCACATGCCTGCCTTTAGATATCCACGTAAAGCATATGATATGCTATATATTATGTTCTAGAATATGTAGCTATAAGATGCCCCATTTACTATTTATGCATACTATCTTTTATGCGCCAGAATAGATAGCAAAATAGTAAACTGGACTTATTCATAGCTACTAGTTCTATATTGTTCTCAACGACTTACATGGGCAACTTCAATTAAGAATTTGTTATTTAATTTTGGATTTGGTATGCTTGGGTTTTCCAAGAAATAGGCAATGCTGAAGCATTTATTTGTGAATTCAAACAACGTGTTGAAGTTGACACAGGAGTGGTTAACCACAATACATACTAGTAGTAGATATGATCTGTATTCATTATTTAAATTCACCGTAACACCGGAAATGTACAGCACAGACCTGTCATTTGCTTTGTATAGCAGATTATTAACAAACATTGGAGCAGGTATGGCTCATCTTGCTGTAGAGCAAGGCAGATATACAGGTATTGCTAGAAATCTGAGGTTTTGTATTGTGTGTAACAAACAACAAATTGATGAATATCATTGTGTTTTGTATCTGTACTATATACCATAACCTGAGTACTTTGTATTTTCCTTTGCTACCCTTATATCATTGGGTAACAAACATGTAATATTAAACTTGCGATTATTTATTCATTATGCATTATCTTTAAGACATGATGTTGTGTCTGCAAATGTAAACTAAATCTTATGAAACTTATATAATGACTTGTACTGTCTACCTGCAGTCTTGCTATTTAAATACATTGAAATGTACATGTATTACTTTATATGGGCCAGTGGCCTTACATGCAATAAATAATTGAATTGTATTTCTGAGATTATTTTTGTATATAAGTTACAGGCAATCTTTGAATCCAGGCATTTCGCGTAATGTCTGAAATATTCAGCTATTTCACGTGAAAATCATGGCCTTCCATTACACTAGATGCCTGATTGTTGATTCTGCAAATCAGGCAATCTGTGTAATAACCTCAGTAACCAGATTAACTTTAATGTAAAGGTTTGTTCATAAAACGTCATGTAAACTTTGAGCTTGAGAATGAAATCCTACTCAAAGGGTTTTGTGAATCTCGTCAATTGATGTAAGGATATATCATTAGCTCACATAGCTTATTTCTCTCAATGAATATCCATAAAGTTTGTAATTATTTACTGATGATTGAAGTAGAAAACCTACTCAAGCAATGGCACAATTAATGTAGGAAACATTTAAAGCAGAGCTCTTTAATAAGTATAATGTATCTACAAATGTGTTCATTTCCAAAGGATGTGTAATACTCAATGTTGGAAGATCTCAAAGCAAGGTGAAACTGTGCAGATACAAATATGTGTGTTGCCTTGGCATTCAGTTTGGGCACATATTTACGTATAAAATGCGTTTCTTTTTGTATTAATGTAATTTCATTATCAAAATTGAGTTTATATAATGGAAATACAGAAAAATTACCATTTCCACATGTATTCAAATGCTCATTAAGGGGGATAGTACGATTAAGCGAACGTTGAAAATTAATTCTTATTTTAAATTTTAGTACCGTTTTCCGATATACTTTTAATTGCATCCACTGCAAAATAATTAGGTAAATAACATGTTTTGTGTCGCAGTTCATATCTTGCTTTACCACAAAAGTTATATCCCGTGTAATTTCCCGCAGCGACGTTAAACGACATATTTACTCACTCACTCCTGTGTAATTTGTACTGAACATCCTTCTATTATATTAGTGCAAGTGAGGCAGCGTTTATCCCCACATTTAGACACCCGTGGAACAACAGTAACAGATTCAAACTTAGAATTAGTTAATAGCTTTCTCAGATTGTTAGGCTGGCGTTGATAATTCTATATTTGTGAAACATCCTCTCCATTGTTTTACTTTAATTTACAGTGCTTTTTTCTCTAAGTACTTTTTGCTCAATTTGCATAGCTCTGTATATACTGTCCTCAATTAATCTTTTAGGATAATTCTGATGCAATAGAAATCTACGAAGTTCAATAAGACGTTTGTTGTTTTACATCAAAATCAGAAACTACTGTACAGATACGCCTTGCTAAACAGTATGTGATGTACACGCGTTGTGTGATACGGCTAACATGAGCCCAAATCCAAATATTGATGGGTATCAGTATCCTTATAGAAAGTATCTGTTTCTATATATCCTCCTGACTTTAACCTGAAAATTTAAATTGTATTAAATTGTGTTTAAATTGTGTTTAAAAGTGGGAGAAGGATGGAAGGAATTGGGAATGATATGGATGGCTTCAAGTTGATTATCAGTGTTGTTAATTATTATAAAGCAGTCGTCTAGAAAGCGTTTCAATGAGTGTTCAATATGACATGTTCTTTCATAGGTTCCCCTAATATGTCGTCAACCTTACCATAAAATATAGTTTCCAAATAACCCAGTACAAGTGTTGCGTACGTAGGCGCTACATTGGTTCCCATTGCGACACCTTTCTCTTGTGCATAGTATCATCCATCAAAACTAAATTACCAACTTCAGTGCATCAATTAAAAACTCATCCGAAAATCTGCTTGGTATTAATCTTTTAGGATAATTCTGATGCAATATATATAAGTGGCAGTTTTTCTACTAAATATGTTTGTAGATTTTGTACAATAAACATAATTTTCGTATGGTTCTACGTTCTGAACACACACACGCACACATGCACACACACACACACACACACACGTGCAATAATTATGTATACACATTATAATATCTTCACATAATGATTTAAGTTTGCTTCTCGATTTACTTATATCTTTGAGCCGTTTTCCAAAGTATTTCGTTGCTAAATCACAATCATGTTGCATCATTATCCTCCACACAAGAGAGCCGTGGCAGCCCACTGCTCGGCACATCCACTATACCAGTGTCACCATGCATAGTTACAGGCCATAGACACTGGAACCAGGCCATTATTTTATTAAATATATATATATAAATAATTATTTATGTCGTCGATGGCGATTTATATATATTTTTTATTTTTATTTTTTATTTTTTTATTTTTTTAACATAATATATTCTAAATAAAAGTACATTAAGAACAAAATATATACTAAAATACAAATTATATTTTAAAAAAATAATGGCCTGATTTCAGTGCCTGTGCTTGGGCCTACTAAAGTTTTCAGTAAAACTGTCTATAACCACACAGTAATGTATACATGTATACATGTTTTTATTTAGTCACCAAAGATGCATTTAATACGCGCTCTGAACTACAATAGTGTAGGTCTACACAGGAAATAGTATCGGCATACTGTTGACTTTGATTAGCATGATTGTTGAATGTGGTCCGTGCCCTCGAAATCTTGAGAAAAAACCCATCGTAGAATGGCTACAGTGATGCCTTATATCTGGGTTCCCATCTTATAATACCATGGAAGCCCATGGTACCGGATGTAAGCAGTAAGCAGGAATATGTGCGGAAGGATCAACGCGCATGTCGACATTACGACTTCCGTGTGATCAATTGGATGTGCTCCTCGAACGCTGAAAGTCCATGCCCTCGCCATTTGTCATTCAATAAATCATTCTGAGCTATGAATTCGCACAGGAAATCATCACCTGGAAAGCAAGCAATTAGTCAATCGTTAATACAGGCATACACAGCATAATACAATGGACACCGTCATTTGAAAACCCTATCCTCTGAAAGACCATCCTCGGATACATCATCCTTTGAAATCGCATCTCCTCTAACCCTATCGTCGCAAATGAGTGAAAGATTCCCGCAGCGACGTTAAACTCTATATTCACTCACTCACTCTCAAACCCTACCATCTGGAATACCATCATCTGATAGTTCATACTTTGAAATCCCATCCTCTCAAACCCTATTATCTGGAATACCGTCAACTGATAGGCCATCCTTTGGAAGTCCATCCTTTCAAACACTCTCGTATGAAATATCATCCTCTGATCTACCAACCTTTGGGGGGAAAAACCCTTTAAGTTTGAAACTCCATATTTTAAAACCATGGCCATTAGCATTGACCAAACTGACAGATCGATGTATGCTTTGAAGATGATTCTAACACCTGGGTCCGTATTCTCGAAACTGCGCAAGTTTTAAGAAGTTCGTAAGTACTAAGAATTTACCTACCTGGTTTTCTGCTTGTTAATTTTTGAAGATATATTTTATCAATAAGAAGTTATTAGATATTACATTTCGAGAATACGGCACGTGCCCCGAGATTACGAAAAGTTCTTGGGTACATTTCCATGTTCCTCAAAGTTGTATTCATTGATTGCTATTATAAAAGTTGAGCTTGAGCATGAACCATATTAAGCACTCTCTGGCTCATGACACCGTTGCTCAGAACAATTATTTAATTTTGTGTCAAACCTTAGGGAATTTCTACACACATGCAAGTCTGGTTTCAGGAACCACTGTTATCTCTACAATAGTTTTAGTCTTTTAAACCAGGAATTAAATCACTAATCCAAACAACACATATATATTGATCATTATCATTTGAGAAGCCTGTAATACGTCTACGTAGAACCAGTAAGCATCAACTGTCATTGGCATGCGTATCGTCATCAACTTGAACAAAATGTATACTCACCGTATAACTTAGCAACGGTATCATCAGAAAATGCGTGAGGGGGTCCTATAAAATAATAGCATTCATGCTTAGAATTAACATTGTTGATTTGTTTAACTTAGAGCGATGACTTCGAAGTTAGAATTTGAAATCATACGTAGGCCTACATATCGGTTATGAAAAGAAATTTGCGCGGTTAGTTCACTGTATGAACATATTGATGTAATTCATAGTAATATTTAGCGTTTTAGTGGAATCAATTTGCGAGTATATTCCCCTACTGGCCCTAGCTCAGTGTAAGTATGTGATATTTCAATGGTGGACGTCCTGGCGAAATGATATGTTTAAAATAAATCAAACATTATTTGTTTATAAGTTCACCTAGCAATGGACCCACCTTCCATTTCACTCTGGTTATAGTGGTCACTGACGGTTAGAATCCTACAGTCTGGTTTCATCATAGTCTTTAATAGTGCCACGTACCTTCAAGGAATAAGCATCAACAAGTAAGCAATCAAACAAACAGAGACCATCGTGTTCCGTATAGCGTGTCGCATATGAACGTCAATATATTAAAATGTCGAAAACTGGGTACTTTTTGTTTTTACAACACAATGACAAATAGTGCACAGGTCTTATCATGTCTCACGAAAATTGTTGCACATCCACGTTAGGTTTATTGACAGAGAAAACATCCAGAGCGGCCAGGATGAAAGATAGGGCCCGTCAGTGAACCGGAGAAGATGCCACCTTACATCAAACATCAACTTACTTTTCTCGATCGTTAACGTTGATAGCAACAATAGCAGATTTGTCCCATATTGCATCAAATTTGCCTTCCAAAGAACTATGAATGAAAGAAAGAATTTGAATATGAAACTGACAAGCTGTCAGCTATACACCTCTAAATCTGCTATGGTAAAATTAGTTGAATATGCTATTAATAAGACAAATAAGAGAAATTTACAAAATTAATACATTATTTATTTTAAATATCTATACTAGTATAGATATAACGTGAATTAGGGAAGTCAAATGTAGAAATGACGACATAACTATTGAATCAAGATCTTCATGGTGTAGTCACAATAGTATATACAGCCATTTCATATTCCTGTATCTATCACGAAGGGAATTTCAATCTAAACAATACTTGCCTTGAAAAATCATACATATCACATTGGTATATGTGGATTTTGTCGTCACTGCTCTAAAATAAAAATGTAAAGGTGAAATATTCATCACCACATTATATACATATTAATTTATGACACATGGCACACATTTTCGAATCAATATTATAAGATAAGAGTATTTAAATATGCTCCTGCACAATATGTATTAATTTACACCATTCATGTACGGTATATGAAAACCAGAATGAATTTTGGGGATTAATTCTGTTAATTGCTGGTGTATAAATTGTAATTTTTAATTCTTCGTCTGCCATCTTTAATTTCAAAATGGCTGATCAATATCTGGAATCGGTGGTACCTGTCTAGATCTGAGCCATACAATGAAACATACATATGTTTTCCATACTAAAATATTAGCCTTTACATATGACGCGGAATGCAATATATGTACGTGAGCAATGTTGCGGCCATTTTGAAAATCAATATGAAGAAAGTAATAGGACATTTCAACTTGACTCCCAGGCTAAATAATCTTAACATATAATATATGTATCTAACACTGTGCCAAGTTTCATGTTTTTATCACAAAATGTACAATTATGCTATCTATCTGCCCCACTACACTAATAATAATAATAGTACGGTCGGCTATCTTCTCTGAATACCTTGTACACGTTTCCCTGAATAGACTCCAGTTTCTCCACACTGTGTTCCACGTTCTGTTCTGCGAAGAATTCCTTCACTCCCTGTTCTGTGCATTCCACCCCTACAACACTGTGCCCTCTGTCTGCCAACCTGCACAACAACACATAGATGTCCTGTTCCAGTATCCTAACAACATCCTACCAGGATCATGGCAGGACACCTTCACCTGAGTTGCCCTCCAAACCCCGGTCAATATGGCTAGACTAACCTCCGTCATATATAACAACATCCTATACCAGGATCCTGATTTAATGTAGTTAGGAACATGACCCCTACACTGTGACTTGTTTTGCGGTGCTGCACAACACTTGCATCTAACAGGAACCAGTGTTGTATGTCCAATTAAAAAAACCCCACCAAATTAAGGATACATAGGTTAAATTGAATCCTTGTTCTATCTCATTGCGAAGTTTCTTCCTCAGAATCGCAAAAGAAAGGTGTTTCGGGTCAATTGTGGCGTATACAATTGTTCTAACTCCACAATCTTAAATATAGGATACCGGTTGAACAATCAGTCATGATACGACTTCGGACCAATGTTATTATTTGTTTTATGTGATTAATGAAGAGTCATGGAAATTGAACATATGGAAGTCATATGTTTGTGCTTCAGTGTTAGAAAAATGTTCTATCTCCAAACGTGCATTTTTACTGAAACTAACTGGATTTATTTATTATTATTTTGTATCGGTTATATATATATCTTTATCCATGTATATATAACATTTTACAGCTGTAATATTTAACTCGTCGCAAATGGGTGAAAGATTCCGGCAGCGACGTTATACTCCATATTCACTCACTCACCCCTATTTAATATAAAATATTATTTGTTTTATAACTATCGGGTACTGGGGGGTACGTACATTAGTAAATAACAACTTTTTGGTGAAATTCGTTTGTCCGATTATACAGGTCTATCAACTGTGATATTATGCCTTTAAGAATTACACCTACCTCCGTCAAATATTTGACGGATGTAAGGAGACACAACAGCTAGAGTTCGAGGGTGAAGAAATGTGTGTTGCAATAAGCATACTCACCACTTGAGGTCAACTGTCTTGCCACATAAAGGAACTAAAATCTTCAAACCCGTGCGTCCTGCTGTTAGCTTGTCAATATATGCCTCTAGAAAGCTGAAAATTCAGACACATTTATAATTATCATAATTAATAACTCTTGAACTATGCATCGTTGGCGGAAGTGGACAATGGAACCTCATCTGGCATGCGTTTCACGAACGCTGCGTATATTTACCCGAGGGTTCGAAACATTTCTGAGTACAATTTCATGCTCAACTCTACTCTGTAAGCTCTGTAAAATCTGGCCCCGAGATTACGAAACTTTCCTGAGTACGTGCTCTGCTCAAAAACATGACGTTTTATAAACAACATTCTGAGTTGAGTATGAAATCGTACTCAGAAAGGTTTCGTAATCTCGGGCCTGAGCAGCAAGAACTGGAACTGGATCTGGGACAACTTATACCTACTGCGTTACGTTGTCTCTATGGAATCCAGTGTCGCCATTAGCCCAGACGTTAGCCCAGTCCTCTGGTCCCATGTTAGCAGACCTTGCCGATCCTACTTTACCAACAACAACAACTGGTTCTGAGGCGTCTTCACTCATCCTGCAAATACATGTAACATAGAAGACGTTATTTCTCCGTTCAAGCACGCAGTCATCCAGTCTCCGGATAATGGCATAACTCTCGTGTGTGGGAAGGGCTGTGGGCTGTGGTACAGGATGTTTGTGAGTGACGGTGGGGATTGGGTAAGGTGTAGATATTGGATTGGCATACTTACAAGGCTAACTTGCTTCATGCGATTTTATGCTCAAGTATTTTATGCTTCGCGGATTCATACAGTTTGCACATCGGTTTTTCCGTTCATACCTCGATGAACGTAAAGAAAATGACAGTCAATCGTTAAATGTATACTGTTTACTGTATATTTATTTAATACTGACGAAGACAGATATAGAGGAGAAATATTCAGGTGATTATGATAACACATTTTTAAATAATATTATTTGGGTACATGAAAAGCTATGGGTAATATATGTCACGGGACATCATTTACACTGGTCACGTAGTGTAAATGATGTCAAGGAACAACACCAGCATATTAGATCTAATTCAATATTCAATAGAAACAGCGAATTGCCTGCTAATGTAAATTGTGTTTCGGTTTAAGTATGTTTTAATTCATAATAGAACAGAATTGGGTACAAGTTATACCAACTTAGAAAAACCACGCTCCTGAAATATTTGCATCAAATATATTTATTCAACATAGCAAAACACAGAAGAGAGAATGGTATGTACAAAATGAGAAGATAAATATAGAGTGCATATAATGCTGCATTTATTAGCATGTATATGCCTATATGCCTATAGGCTATAGGCTACATATTTCGTTTGGTATGTGAACCGTATCATCATTCAGTAGTGTACATGCACTGCTAATAAAATAACATATGCATTCATGCATTTCAAATATATACCAATTTCACATTCCACTCTGTACTTTACTGTTTGAATCTTAATTTTGAACAACCTATATGAAGTGATTTCCCTTGCGGGTGCTCGAGTACTAATTTGATGAAAAATTAATAGTAATGGGACTCTTCTTTTAGAACGTATAAGAAGGGGATGGGTATTTGCTAGTCACTTGAGCGCAGAAGGATATTTAGATCATAGCACATTCTTTCTAGTCGTTGTGTCGATGTATTATCAATACCTACATAATTGTCGGTGTACTCACTCGGGCATACAAGGTTTAGGGACATGTTACTTTGTCAAAGATCTTCGTTTATTAATACACAGGAGACTTTCACTTCCACCCACCTCGTTCTGTATTAATGTTAGCTTTTCTTCTGGACATGGTATGGTGGAAACCGCTAATGTCTGTACCATATCTTGACGACGTATCTATTGACGAGATGTATACTGAACCGCAAAAGAAACGTCATATGTAATTGTTTCAGTATGGCATCTTTTCAAATGTTCGAATATTTTAATAGGAACATCGCAGAAAGACAACTTTTGGTACACATAATGCTGACAGTATAGAGAATGTTTCTTCACACTTCCAAGGAAGACACAAACATTATAGGCATTACTTGAAGCATTGAAAGTCAATACCTCGTGTGGAATCCTTGAGCTTTGACCACGGATGCACACTTCCTATACATGTAGTGAGTAAAACTGTTTCTAATGACCAGCACAATATGGACCCATATCCTGAGGATGGGTTCAAGCATATATACTGCAGTTTTTGGACTTGTAAGCGCATCATGGGACCATCTTTGTAACTGATCCAATTAGTGCCGTATTTCGGATTTAAGCTCAGACTGAGGGGAAGCCAGGGCATCGTTCTGATGTTGTGCTGCCAGAGGAAGTACCTGGTGATATTGGCAGTATCAGCATGGGCGTTGTCCCTCTGGAAGATGTCAATCTAGTGACAGACAAAATATGGCACAAGTTGAGGTCCAAGGACTTATTCCAGATACCCGATAGACATGACACCATTACCTCTGAATGGGTCAATCTTCTTAAAGACCACATGACATGCATTTTGGAGGATGCAAATTTCTCAACATATTTCAATGTTTTGTCCATCCCATGGCTATCTTTCCATATCACCTTCGTCAATGTAAGGTCCGCCTCTTCTTTGTAAGATCATTACTCTGCCATTACCAGTAGAAATCCAGTACCGACTTTTAATTAAGAAGAAGACGACTCTCCATTGCTCGTAGCACAAATCAGAATTAGCTGTGACCCATTTGACTCGTTCCTGCAGGTAAAGATTTATAAGAAAAGTGACCAGAACAGGACATCTAAAATAGACGTTGTTTGAGAGAAAGTAACAGCGGATTTTGTTGGAGCTAGTGGGTCTTTGATGCGTTCCAATGATGTGATGAGCTAATTCCCTGGGCTTTGTTAATCAGTTTTGCACGTTTTTCCACATTTATGTACCGAATTTGTCTTGTGTTGACTTGGGTCTGACAACTGCGCAAACCATCGTTGTTGTTGATAATGGTGTTGTTGTACTGGTGTTACAGAACGTAGGTAGTCCTAGCATCAACGTCTAAATGAATTCGCAATCACCAGCACATTCTGGCTAGCTTGGAATCATCAAATAACTCTTACTCTTTTTCATTTGTGATCGTGTCATGGCGATTATGTCGTAATAACAAATGGTAGACTGTTAGTTGAATGTTTATTTTTTACCCACATCTACCATTATGCACATAAACATCTAGACTTTGCCGAGTAACGTTTACATCTTTGACCCGCAGCCATTTTTTAGCCTGTACTTCGGAAAATCATCAATTTCTTATTATAATCGCGGCAATAGATATTTCACAAATACATGCTTTGGAATGACGGTAAGATAAATTTATTTAAGAACAAGCATAAAATAATTAATATTTCTTAAATTATATAAGCATTATGAAAAATTACGTTTCTTTTGCGGTTCAGTATATTAAAGGCCATCCTAGAAAAGTGCACAAATCCCCAACTGAATTTTCTTTTAAAATAGAATAATAACATATTACATGTATTGTGATATACACTGAAATTCAACCACACAAGTAAGACTCCAGATTCATTTAGTACTTAAGGTTGTATAGTTTGTGCACAGACGTATACGACAGTGACATATCATGTTCTTTTAAAGATTTTTTATGCATAAATATTTTTAACCAGGGGAACTTATGGGTAATAACAATCTATAATAAAATAATACGCTGTATCGCCAATGAAAGCAATTATACATATATACTAAATATAGACTGACCTGGGTGTTTTCCCGATCGTGGGGCCTCCGAACATTTACATAGTTACTGTTACTATGTTGGTGTGTACAAAGGCATAATATCAAATAGATTTATGGTTGGGCTAGTTCTACTAGTTGGACTAGTTTTTAGCTATAACTGGAAAGTACATCCATTCGACATACATAAAATCATGTTTCTACTTCCAACAAGCTTTCCACCGCTGTGTGGTTATAGAATATCCACTGCAACCCCTATAGAAAACCTGAATATGGTCGTAGTTGTATTTGTTTTATTATATCAATGCAAGGGGACATAACTCAGTGGTACGACTAAACTATAATACATACATACATACATACATACATACATACAACCAACATAAGCATGTTAAGCCAATCGTTTTGTTTGTTTAATGTACATTTGTACTAACTCTAAAATACTTTCATTTTCAGATATATTACTAGTAAATTCGAAAAGCCATTTAACAATAGATTAACATTGATATGTACGTTATGTTGTATGGTAATTGCTTGAATATTTTCTAGCATTTCTTCACGGTATCTACTGTATTTCTGACACTCAAGTAGATACTGGACACCATTTTCACAGGGATTACCACATAGACATGAAACAGTATCATATAGTCCAATTTTAAACAAATCGTTATTCAATGGGCTAACGGAATGTCTAAGTTTAGTGAGTAAAATACAGTATGTC
>JAUTBV010127215.1:0-12491 GCA_032361325.1 Lepetodrilus fucensis | reverse complement strand
GTATTTGATTTAAACCCGACTCTAAGAGTCGCAGAGGGGTTGCAGTGAAGATTTGTAAAACACACAGCAGTGGAAAGGTTTTTGGAAGTACAAACATGATTTTATGTATGTCAAGTGAATATACTTTGCAGTTATAGCTAAGAATTAGTCCAAAACAACCATAAATATCTGTGATATTATGCCTTTAACAGACCTATATGAAATACGAATCTGTGTTGAACGTATTGATTCAATACTTATTATACTAATGTTAATACTACTGGTGATAAGTTACCTTAACAATATTTGTTGAATTCCCAGACTGTCCGTTCCGGCGATCAGATTACCTAACTTCCGACTTACATTAACCACGTGATCAGTTTACTTATGATATACCGCGGTACTGAGATAACGGACATAGTCTATCACGGAACAGATACCACACTAATTACTAGTATCACAAATCAAAGCGTGGCGGCTAGCCGATCAGAACAGATCGAACTCCTCAATGTTCCGCAGCCCGTCATACCATCCAGCGTGGGATCGCCATGATCATTGGCGTTTCGCCGCCGACGCCAACTCCGTTCCGTCGGACCGCGCGGTCTCACTGACGTGGCACGGGGCGCGGCCTATGACAGTCATCTCTTATCCTATTGAACAAATTACAAACAGACCCTTGCTACTGTGTACGAACCTCCGGGCACACCTCCGGGCACACCTTGTTTTCTTCGAAGTCAAACGACAGGCACAGTTTAGAGAACGAAGCACGCAAAACATGATGTTCTATGTAGAGTGTTCGTAGAGTGCGTGCGTGCGTGCGCGTGTGTCGTCATCTCACCTACTCTTATGCATGTGATGATAAATAGAGATAGAGAGAGGAAGCGTCATTCCTAGACACGTGATGCCCACTTGGCAGCCCGGGATGGAAGAGAGTCGACGATCTGGACCACCAACATCATCACCGTCGTTGTCGTCATCGTCGTACGGAATGCTTACACTGCTGACGATAACTATGACAGTCGCATGCCTAATTTCCCCGGTGTCAGCCTTCCCATTCAGAGATTCAATTTTCACACGGGATTTACAAGGTTTGTAAAGTTTGGCCAACTTTCTATGTGGTGTACATAAAACCTATACTTGTTGTACTGGGATATATAATTGTTAATTGGTGCCAACTTTCTAGGTAGCATACATAATTATAACCTACTCGTTGTACTACTGGGATATACTTGATAATGCGTTGTACTGGGATATATATACTTGCTAATGCCAACTTTATATGTGGCATACATATAGCCTACTCATTGTACTGGTATACTAGTATATGTTTGCTAATGATGCCAGCTTTCTATATGGCATACATATAACCTACTCATGCTGTTGTACTGAGATATATACTTGCTAATGATGCCAACTTTCTATGTGGCATACATCTAGCCTACTCGTTGTATTGGTATATATACTTGCTAATGATGCCAACTTTCAATGTGGCATACATATAGCCTACTCGTTGTATTGGTATATATACTTGCTAATGATGACAACTTTCAATGTGACATACATATAGCCTACACGAATTCCATCTTGTTATACATACATGTTAACCTTTTCTTGTATTTGGGTGGTTATTGATGAATGCAAACTTTCGATATTGGCGCACATATTTTGGTCGTTGTAATATAATTATTCTTCACGAACGCCAAGGTATGCCAATTTTGAACCGTCCATTCTAACGTAGGCCTACTTCTTGGTACAGACAACTCTCCAGAAGATGTCGATATTATGCCCGATAAATGTTGAGAAATTATAGTTTTTTGATGCACTTTTCTGCTATTTTATCAACTTTTAAAGTTTCAAGCATGATGTCATTATTTTACTGGAATGGTAACGTATGAATGTCTAATTTTAGAACTTTCTGTATTGTAATGAATATACTTTGGCTAAGTTTGGATAATTATATAACTTTCTAAATGGCAAACACATATATACCGGTATGATGTCGTCTACCAGACACATAGTGATACCATCTGCGACGAGAGTATTGACAATACACATGTACATACACATGTAATGTAATACTGTAGTGCCATAATAAGTATGTTGGACAAATATGGACAGTATAGCCTAGCTATATCAGTATTTTGAAAAACAGGAGTTAGGTGTTGTTCTTCCAAGTTGTCTAATTAGTTTGAAGCTTCTCAATGAGGAATTTCAAATACCACAGAGCGATGACATATTTGTTGACCGTAAAAGAACAATGCTGTTCTCACCAAAATATTCCTATTCAATATATACCTCTATATATCATTTAAGCAAGTCTAGATTATTGGAGAGGGTAAATAATTTCAGTGGTTCCTTTCATATAAATATAATACCAATATATATTATTGATTTACTTTAACCCTCCGAGACTATTGATAGTCTAGAACAATGCTAAAGTTCGTAGATATATAATATACCTTTATCTCAAATTAAGTCACAAACAAATAGGCCTATGGATCTGTGATATGATATTATGCAACGCCAAATTGATCATCTCTAGATGCGTTTTTATCTGCAAAGATACTTATTATTTTTTAGAACTAATATGTATTGATCTTTATTTTAAGTAGTAGACAACTAAAAAAAAAGTAAAAAATATCGCCAATATGGATTCAACCAAACCATCCGCCAGATGCGTTGGTTTTAATAGGATTTGTGTACGATGTGCACAGCATATTAATTTAACAATCTAAAACCAATCAAAAGCGATTGTATATAGCATTAAGGAAAGGGAGGAGTGGGGTGTCTTCTTTTGACTATACTTACTATAATTATCCCCCCGTTTTCAATAAGAACATGAGTTTTAGCGGCCATAATTATCTTTCTGTGTGTGGGTTATTTATTGTACCGGAAGTGGATGTACTACTTACCTGCCCCTTCTACAGTGGCGTACTATAATTCCACGTGGGTGGTACTAATGGCGTCACGTATATAGACCGAGTGGTTACATTCTGATGGATATTAACTTTATGGGGGGATGTTAATTTCCACGCCATCTCCAGTGGGCAGCGCACGAGGGCGACATTTTGAGATTACACACACGTGCATTAAGTGGCATGCAGTGATAATGAGATCAGCGGTTCCAGAAGTAGGAGCTTATTGCTGTTTCCAGTAAACGTCTTATGTAAATTGTCGTACTTCACGGGAACTGTGGCATGGAGTGTGGAATAGAGTGCATATGTGGAACGTGTGGAATTGGAAAGTTATAATTTGATTGCCGTCGAACTTTGTCGTGGAGCTATTGTATTAATAACAACAATAATAACAACAATAATAATAACAATAATGTTCATAATAATAATAACAACAATAATGTTCATAATAATAACAACAATAATGTTAATAATAATAATAATAATAATAACAAATAATAATAATGATAACAATAACATTAACAATAATGTTAATAATAATAATAACAATAATACTAACAATAATGTTACTATGTGTCTGTGTCTGTGTGTGTGTGTGTGTGTGTGCGCGTATGCGTGTGTGCGGGCGCGCGCGCGGGTGTGTGTGTGTGTGTCGATTATTCCTGTAATGTCGCGTTTCATTTGTGCATATAGCGTGCTATATCTTCGAATTCTTGGGCATCACAATAGTTTGCAATTACCGTAATCGCCTGCTGGTATAGTGTAGAAATAGACGCGCGCAGGCTCCAGATAGGTCTAGTTAATTCTACACGTAAACTATTCTAGTTAGGGTGGGCGTGAACATAGCATACACAATAGTCAATGCTCACCTCGCGCTCGTATGATAGCATGTTTGGTAATTATAGGAGAATAATGCATATTAATAGGAGAGTAATTCATGCGTTGCGTTTGCTTGCTGAGTACATAAGCACTATGTTCCCGCTGTCAACAAGAATAACACTACACTGAAGGTCTGTTATTATTCTCAATTAGTGTTCGTGGAAACTGTCCGCTCATAGAGACGGCATTGGCGGCATTATAGCAGGTGGTAGAGGGGGGGGATTCATAACTTCAATCTCAGGACTAATTTCTAATGATAGCATGGTAGTAGAATGTTAAGGTATCACCGCAACTTCCGTGTATTTAATCAACAATCCGCGGATTGTATAGAAATTACCAGGCAATGTGGGAATAGCGTAATTAACGGGGAACAATGCACAGCTGAGATGCGTTCAATCAGCACGGGGATGAGTAAACCGCTTAGCTAAACTGGTTCCCTGTCCCATATACGGTTCATAAAACTCTTAAGACAGTATAGCTAGTTTGGTAAGCCGCTTGCAAGCCCGTGTGTCTTTGAACGCACCCCTGGTATACATATTTAACACCTGACGCGAGTATTCCCCACGCTTTGTAATTATTTTAAATATTTACACAATTTCAAGATTAATTTCTTTTTCATTTCATGTCCCATGGTGGTATAGGAAATTACATGTAAAACACAGCGTACCCTGTGTGGTCTAAGTCTAAAATAGAATAAAATTGTTATCGTTCTTAAAAGTAGAGCGTAGGATAATTACGAATTTAGGCAGATTTACAAGTTTTTTGACTTTTTTTTATGACTGAATGATGGCATCTTGATTAATATATATTTAGCCATTTACATAATTACTGTGCGGGCGTCAATAAATTATTGGATTCCCAAAATATCATCGTTTTTGTGTGAAATACACGTGGGAATCATTCTCTAAAACTGATAAAAGTGATTGGTTCATATAAATGGGTGTTATTTACGTCACCGTGTTCTAATTTCTGTCCGTACATCTGGGATACCATCTGAGAGAAAAATCCCATAAGAATTGAAATTAAGTACACAAAGGACTCACGGACATTCGAATATATCTACAAGATAATTGGTTTCAATTTCAAGTTAGATTGGCTTAAGCTGCTACCAGCGGTATCCCGTGTATAATGCAAGTAGGCCTAATACGCGCATAGTATGCTAGCGGTATAATATAGACACTATTGACGTTAAAGGCATACTACCACAGATAGTTATGGTTGTTTTGGACTAGTTCTTAGCTATAACTGCAAAGTGCATTCACTTGACATACATACAATCATGTTTGTACTTCCAAAACGCTTTCCACCGTTGTGTGGTTGACAAATCTTTAATGCAACCCCCTCCCCGATAGACTGCTTCTTTATACATCATTCAAAGGGGACGTAACTCTAATGTATCAAATAGGGGTGATGTTTTGTACAGCATACAGTAGACCTAGATGTCATCTTTGAGCACCACGCAGTCATACATGACAACATGCACTGAACCTTTGAGAAATATCCTGAACAAGTTCTTAATTTCCAATGTTGCATTATAACTATGGGAAGTGTCAGATAAAGAAATATGAGAACACCTGTGTCACCTATAGCTGCATAACTGTAGCTATTAGATGCCCCGTTTACTATTGTTCTATCTTCTGGCACCCTATAGCTGCAGAAATGTAGCTATAAGATGCTCCGTTTACTATTTTGCTATCTTCTGGCACCCTATAGCTGCAGAAATGTAGCTATAAGATGCCCCGTTTACGGTTTTTCTATTTTCTGGCACCCTATAGCTGCAGAAATTTAGCTATAAGATGCCCCGTTTACTATTGTTCTATCTTCTGGCACCCTAGGTGTAGAACTGTAGCTATAAGATGCCCCGTTTACTATTTTTCTATCTTCTGGCACCCTATAGGGTTCCAGAATATATATATAGCAAAATAGTAAACGGGGCAGCTACAGTTCTGCAGCTATGTCACCTTATATAACGTACGAATCATAATCACCCCTATTTGATATTAGTGTTGTTGGAACAATAGGAATACGTATTACCTAGACATTAACGTTATTGCCTTATTGCCACTAGCACATACATCTATATATCCAGTATTCGTAAAAATGTAAATTGTCATAGATTCTTGGTATCGCGTAGTTTTCTGTTACAAGATTTACCAGTTTTCTTTGGTTTGCCCCATTTTGTTGCACATTATAATTACACATGCGAGACGTGTTGGATATTACACGGACTATTCCAGTCACGTTTCAGTACGAGTTCGAATCCAGGTTTTAGAGAACACCTTCACCGGACCTTGGATTAAGAGGGATCTTGTCCCAGCTCTCGGACATATAATTGGAGCATTAAAGATTTAACTCTCTCCATGCTGTAGGCAACCGGAGATGTCCTAAAGAGCAGTGTCTGTACCTAATCCAGCAGTGAGAGGGTTAATGATCAGTACATCACCTCTGACGGACATTCCTAGAATAAATATACGATTGCCATCCCTCAAGCTACAGGGGGATATAGCATCATAGCACAGGAGCGGATGTTTGAACGATCTCAGTTCGCTTCCAGATTATATTATTAATTAGTTTGACCATGTAAGTTGTTAATATAAATTCATATAGGCCCTAAACATGTCTTCATGTGAACTCCGCCACCTATATTCTATTAATATCTCACGTGAAATAAAGTTCCGTTCTCATCGGGTACGGCTGTGTAATGAACTATATAATGTACAATTCACACACTGTTTTAAATTTCGATTTCAATTTCTAAAGATGTAATTAATCTGCTTGCGAACAACCTTCAATAACCTGGGGGCCTATTCTCGAAACGTTCTTACGACAATCTTAACGATTCTTACAGTATTGCAATGAACTGTTCTTAGGTAAAGACGTTCGGAAGAACGTTTCGAGAATACTCCCTCTGGCCTAGAAGTTACGCCGCTTTATTAGTACGATTTTATACTCAAATAAAATTGTGTGGGGATTTGTGAACAATTTAATTGAGCATGTTATCATCGTCAAACAAGTTTCGTACGCTCGGGGCCTGGTAAAATTCTTCATGATGACCCTGGGTATCGATTCACTAAAACCCACTATGAGACCATAGCGCTCTCGTAAGTGCACGATCCTCAAAGTGGTACGACTAAAATATAATACGTAACGGCAACGTTTGCTTGCAATTCCTTCATCATAGATCAGTTGATGCATCAAAGACAAGATAAATAGCGGAACGTTCCCTTAATTCATATCAAATATTAATATTTTGATAACTATCGAGAACCGGGGACTAATTAAGTACATCAGTAAATAACAACTTTTGGGTGGATAAATCAAGCGTAATTAGTCTCAGATCGGAATTCGTGTGTCTATCAACTGTGATAGTATGTCTGTAAATGTAATGTGTATACAAGAATGTGTAAATTAATTATAATGTGAATACGACATTTTTAATGGCTTAGATTGATATATAAAAAGTAGGTCGCATATAGCTCATGAGTTGAAATTGACGAATTATAGGGCCCATGTGACGGATATGTTCATTATAATTGCAAAAACGAATTGAGCTGAAAGATAATGAGCTGAAAGATTAATTGAGTTGATCATGATAGAATATGGCATTTGCTATTCTCTAGGATATTTAAACTCTCGCTATCAACCGAGAAACGTTATATAAAATTGGTCATGTATGTGCGAATTTGCACATTATGCAAACGTATGCAAATGTTTGCATGTCAACGGAGATTAAGGCTATACTTAGCTATTTTGTACTGAACTGAGAAGATATGGTAGTTGTTGACTTACTTTTCTATTTATTGCGGACTTTTTATAATTAGTTCTTTACTTATACACAAGAGTGTAATAGACATTTCTGACATTTAAGACTTGACATTATAATTATGATTGCATGCTATTAGAATTAGATAATTACTTTGAGGAACTTTGTTAACTTATTTAGATGTATGGCGAAGATTTATCACTGAAATGATGGTGTTGTTTTTTAAACCATTCTGTGTCAATGAAACATTAAAGGACAGTTATTTATGTTTTATGTTGATAATGTCGCCCTGATCCTTGTAGTTAATCAAAATGTTGACATTGCCATCCATTTATATATCTCATTGTTACGTTCATTAATCTAAGGTAAGCTACCTATTGTCTCTCAAGTAAAGTGTGGAAGTATACCCTGGGTAGGCGGAACCTTAATAGACAGGCATTGATCTGAGTAATACTAATAAATAAAATAAAATACAATACAATTATAATAAACCGTAAAGCGGCAATTCTATTGACTACATAATACGAAATACAATACTAGTACTTTTATTCTATCTTCAGCTTACATCTCATGTTAACCAGGTTAGCGACCTATAGAAGTGTTGAGAACCCGGATGGTAACGTGAGTGACGTACGGCACGGTGCTATTTGAAAGCATTGCATTATCTGGAGTCGTCCATTTATGTAGGTCTACAGGTGTTGGGTTATATTCGAAAATCGTAACGTTATGCCAAGGACGAGAAAGTCCGGGTGATATTTGTGGTGACAGTGTATTTCCGGTGGGCAGCGTAACAGGTAGTGCGTCTACGGATGTCACATGATTAGGCTACTTCATGTTTCTGGTGAAACAGTGCAAGACCTTGTTCAGGACATCGCGTGAAGCACTTTTATAGCTACAGTTGAGAAGGAATTGAGGGCAAACAGATGCATTGACCGGGGTAATAATGTAGCGATATGTGCATGTTTTCGAGTGTGAATTTGGCGTAATATGAATGTTCATATTATTATTATTATCTATATGGGGCACTTTGCACGAAGACCGCTCACGATGAATCATGATCGGGCTCGGCTGGTGAGTCGATGAGTGGCCCAGAAGCTGAGAGTATCTGTATTGCTAGGATGCATTGCTGGGCGACTCTGAGACACATCTGTCATAGGCTGAAGAAGAACTTGTGTCACTTTATAGGCAATACTTAGTGGCTTAGTTCGAAATAAGAATGCCTCTATTCACTCAGCAACGCCAGCTTCATGAGCTTGGTTTGAAAATGAGAGAACATTGATCCATTGACCGATGTAGCGCGATGTTGACATCACACACGTGGATTTATCGCAAAATAGACTATTATTATTATTAGTAGTATTACTATTATTGCTGTTGTTGTTGTTATTATTATTATTATTAGTAGTAGTAGTAGTAGTAGTAGTAGTAGTAGTAGTAGTAGTAGTGTTATTGTTATTATTATTATTATTATTATTATTATTATTACATAGCACACGTAAAGTAGGTATAATATTATTAGGGTTAAAGGTTAGGAATCTATTTTGTTCATACTTTGCGTCACGTGAGCCAATCAGATTGCTAGGAATTGGGTCCGAGTCCGGTGAATAGACCGCATGTCCGGGGAATAGAATAGACCCCATGTCCGGATCCCCACCCTCCTCAATAATAGAGTGGTATTCCCTTCGAGATGGTAAAGCATGAATATTATTGTGGTCGTAGGTTACAAATTAGTAATTAATTAAATAATTTAGTATTAGTTCTTCTAGTAATTAACTGTTCTGACGTACGAGCTGTAGGCTACATAGGTTGACCAGTGCATCCAGTATATGTTATATATGTCGATACTCACCTTTTACGAAATGCTAAGTTGTGCGTAATTGTATTATATTTTAATTATCATGATAAATTCGTATTAAAGGCATACTATCACAGTTGATAAACAAGTATAATCGGACAAACGAATTTCGATCTGAGACTAATTACACTTGATTTATCCACCCAAAAGTTGTTATTTACTGATGTACTTATCCCCCAGCACTCGATAGTTATAAAACAAATCATATTTTATATTAAATAGGGGAACGTTCCGCTATTTATCTTGTCTTTGGTGTTATTACTGTTCTAATAGGAATATGTGCGAGCGAACAGTTATGTCCCTTTTTCATCATGTATAAAGAAGCCGTTGGACGTATTTTATTTAAACCAGACTCTAAGAGCGTATTCGTTTCAAGCACTCGACCAACCCTAGGGTGATGAAATTAGCCAATAACCAAACACTCATGATGATACGAGTACCCTCAATGGCTAATTTCATCACGCGACTGCCACCCTAGGGTAGGTCGAGTGTTGAATCGAATACGCCCTAAGAGTCGCAGGTGGTGTTGCAGTGGAGATTTGTCAAACACAGCTTTTTGTAAGTACACATTATTTTATGTATGTCAAGTGAAAGTACTTTGCAGATAGCTAAGAACTAGTCCAAAACAACCATAAATATCTGTGATATTATGCCTTTAAACCATTAAACAAAACAAAAAGATTATTATAATTTACAACATACTATAGAACAAGGGAGTGCAATATCATTCTAGCATAGTACGGTGTCGTAATAAAATATGTTCAGTAGTGCAATAATACAATTGATTTTTATAATTGTATTCATACGCGATATCAAAATGTCATGGTTTTACGTATTATCGACGATAGAAAGTTTTGAAGCTTTCTTTACTTTGTTATTCTTCTTCTTTCTTTTCTCTCTCTTCTTCTTCCTTTTATGATGATTATTATTATTATTATAATGTTATTACATTTTTTAATAATAATAATAATAATGTTATTACATTATTTGAATAGTCTTATTTTGCGCTATATCATTGTTATTATCTCATCAATAGATCAGTGTGCACACATTTCACCTTCTCCACTCCCTGAGGAGTATACAACCAAAGCTGATAACTACTAGAGAAATTCATCAAAAATATTTAATATGTTTGTACATTTTGATGGGTCAAAGTACCTTTCATTGAATTCCGCTCGATCAACATGAAAGTATAATATATGGGTGTATAATTATCCCGATAATTAATCTTTACGGATGCCAAGCGTTTAAATGTCAAATTGTAGTTAATATTGTTGGAATGGCTTGATGTGGACAACTGACGCCTCTCCACAATCCATTGATAACGAATGGTCCCTAGATATTAGATATTCCAAATATCTACCTGTCACCATTTTGAGGTGATACCAGATATGTGCAAATCTCATTAACACTCTCCACGCTGAAGGCAACCGGACATGCCCTAAAGAACATAGGTGTATCAAATCCAGTAGGAAAATGGTTAAAAACATCTCAGGTTTCGGTCCTCAGATATTTGGTAAAAGTCCATGCAGATATAAATGTAAGAGTGATCGTTGACGTATGATGTTATTTTTAAATGTATGTCACGTTTTGATATGAACACGCCATGAAGGAGAAGAAGTTCTTCCATTTTGAGTAAGCTACCAAAAACAAATGTATTCATCTTCTCTGTAATACCCTTTTCTTGATTGGTTTAACCCTCTCCATGCTGGATACAACTGGAGATGCCCTAAAGACACAGTGCCTGTGACAACTCCAGGAGGGAGGGGGTTAAATGTCGTCGATCACTTCATTATGTCCAATTTCGCCTGACTCCATTTTAGTACTATCCATTCCCTCGACAATCAACTAAATGATCCTAGGAGAATTGACTATTTTAATCTTCATTGATGAAAACAGTTGTACCTGGCCAACTACCGTTTATAGACCGGAACTCGATACCTACACAGACGTAGATCACAGTTTTCACAGTCACGACAAGACGACCAAAGAATAGGCTTACCAAAATATACGTCTAGGTTATTTTTAAATTGGGTGGACTGATCGAGTTCCTGTATTGAATTAATGTGGCTTTGAATAGGCTTGTCCTGGTGGGTGTAGAACATATATATGTTTTATAAAAAGGTTCAATATAGCTATTTCTTATATTCTAAAACGTGTAGGCTATCTGTTAACAGCAATATTGTGTTAATATTGTAATTAGTCACCAAGCTATGCTAGTTTGAACATGGAGTTGTGCATCTAAAAAAATACAAATATTGACGAAATATGCGTAGCGCAAGTTCTCTAACAGGTGTTAATGTCATGATATTAACATACTATTAATGTTAACAGGTAAGTACACTTTGTACAGTATAACAAAGTACTAATTTGAAACTTTTCATTACAGAAATATATTTTATTTAATATGATTTACTCATTATTGTGTCAATACTAGTAATCGTATTTTGAAATATACCCATGCAATGTTCAAATTAGTATATCTCAGTAATTAATCAAGATATTAATGCAATATTTGTGTTAGCAGATAGCCTACACTGTGTAGAAGATAACATAGAGCTATATAGAAACATTTCATATTACAAATATATGTTATGAACTATATTTTACGCATATTTGGTCAACATTGGTTGCTTGAGATGACCCTCCCACCATGTTCAAACTAATATACCTCGGCGACTAATCAGGATATGAACACAATATTGGTGTTAGCTGATGGTGTACACCCTGTAGAATATAATAAAGAACTAGTTTGAACATTTTCATTATACAAGTACTGTATATGTTATATAGCATATTTTATGCATATTTTCTAAAAATGGATATTGTATTATGTACTCCCATCATTTGAAAACTAGTATATCTCAGCAACTAATCAAGATATGAACACAATATTGGTCTTAACGTATGGCTCACACATTGCAGAACATAATAAATAACTTGTTTGAACAATTTTATTGTACAATTATATGTTATATACCATAGTTTGTCAACATTGCTATTTTAAAGGCATACTATCACGTTTGATTGACCTATATAATGGACACACGAATTTCGATCTGAGACTAATTACGCATGATTTGTTCACCCAAAAGTGTTT
>JAUTBV010127204.1:0-12493 GCA_032361325.1 Lepetodrilus fucensis | reverse complement strand
ATATACTTTATCTCCATATATCTCCACTCTACATTATGAAAACGGTTGTAGTTTAAAGAGATATATCAAAGGTACACACATCGTAGTCTGGTTTGGCGTGGGAAGTTATCTTGTTGGTCTCAGGGTACATCTTCCACCACGCCAGGTGTTCTTTGCCTATGGAGACCAGCAGCTCAGGGAAGTTGGGGTTGAAGCCGATGTCGCATATCACCTCGGCGTGGAGCTACAAGGCAGAGATGGGTGTCCAGTTAAGTATGTAGTGGAATAATTATGTTATTTGTTCTTGTCGTGTATATACTTGTATATGTGGATGTAGTGTTGACTTACCAAGGGTATCGTACAAGGATTTATATATATAATGATTACTTACTTAAATACGTACTCTACATTGCCTTCAGTATCAAATTTGAAATCAACAATTCTTGATAAAAGTCATTGTAACAGCCTACATATATTTAATTTGATAGAATGTAGAAGAGTTTGCGTAATAAAGCTGTTATTTTTCTTCCCAGATTTAGTTGGGAAAATGGAGACAACCCATGAAAGTCAAGGCCCTTGCTTCCTTGCAAATTTGGAAAGGCTTCAGATTACGAAGTTGAAACAACGTTAGATTGTAGAGACAACAAGTACGTTATATTATAGTATGACGTTATTTTCCAAATGATGACTGTAATGTAGACTTACCACGGTGTCGGCTATGTGTGAGCCACTGACAGCATTCCATAAAGACAGCCTCTTCTCCTGACTGTTGTCCACGGCTGCCAGAAAGTCCTAGAAGAACATCAGATGACATCAATGCGAAGGAACAATGAGGCGCATGGAATTACAACCTCCCCCTTTGAACACAGGATGTACTTAATGCATGGCTGTATAGCAAAATAGTTATTTGTCACCATGTAGCATCACAATGTGAAATGTACTATACTCACTGAGTCTTTCTGAAAGGCTAAGCACATGACAGATTTGTAGAACGCCCCGAGACCTAGGACATGCATTGTGCTGAGAGAGTCCGAACGCCAGATCCGGATGTGAGCCTGAAACAGGAAAAGCGTTGCATAAAGTCTTCAATAATAAATCGTATGTGTTACCATTACAACTGTATACTGTATATAATAAGCGTGTTGGTCATACAGAACGGAACTCATCGCGTCAACGGGAAGTAACATTTAGTTTTAAAACATACATACAAGGAGTGTTTCTACACCCTGGCGCTTTATACTATATAGTCTATAATACAATAATTACAATTTCCACTGAGAGGTATCTAACCTGTCGTTTTGGATCCCTCTTCCCAGCAAACTGTCCAGTGGCTACTATGTTACCATTGGAATGGATGGCCATACTGCAGGGTAACAGAAAAAATGGGTATACAGTGGTGGACATATTCAAGCTTTGATGCAGGTTCTATGCTTGTTCACATGTGTTCATCAATATTATTGGATATTCTGGATATTTGCGCTCTATAAATGTATAATAATAATAATAATAATAATAATAATTGGTGTGTGTGTGTATGTGTGTGTGTATGTGGTGGGTTTGTGTGTTGTGCGTGCGTGCGTGCGCGCGCGTGTGTGGTGCGTGTAATGTTGAACAGTTTGTGTGCGTGTGTATTTGTGTGTGTGCGTGTGTGTGTGTGTTTATATTATTAGTGTGTGTGTGTGTGTGTGTGTATAATACTGTGTATGCATGTGTGGTGCGTTTGTGTGTTGTGCGTGCGTGCGCGCGTGTGTATGGTGCGTGTAATGTGTGTGTGCGTGTGTATGTGTGTGGTGCGTGAGCGTGCGTGTGCGTGTGTGTGTGTGTGTGTGCGCGCGCATGTGTGTGTTTTACATCTGTAGATACTGCTCACCACTTGATGTCCTCGTTGTGTTCCCTGTAATGTCGTTGCGTGTGCTTCTCTCTGTTGTACAAGACCGCCACGTTGGAGATGAAGTAAACGATGTCGTCGTTGCTGAGGGTGTGTATGTTACTGCGGCAGTCGTTACCGCGATATCCATACCTGCAATATATTAACAACAATGCTATATGGTATAGCGTATGAAACGTATTCTACGTCATAATTAGTAACGAACACACTGTGTTATTGTGACATAGATCTGCGGCTAGCATCCTCTATAACATAGGTCCAGTGTTTCCTCAGATACTGGAAACAGTGTAAGTACAGGCAACGATCCCGTGTATCAAATATGTACGAATATATTTTCTTGCTGAAGGCGATGCCGTACACAGACAGATAGCTAAGCAAATACAGTCTTAATTTACCTCATCAGCAGATAATGCCTGCAAATGTATTGTATACTTCTTCTAATAATTCTAATTATTAATCGACAAAGATAAAATGACTTATCCAACCATAACAATATTTGCATGCCGATTTTTTTTCAAATGGTAATATTTTAATTATTTGAAACATATTGTTAATTTACACTAAGATAGTAAATGTATATTTATTCGTATTGTTTGCATTTAAAAAACCCAAAGCAGGTGAGTATATATATACATAACTGCCTGTACGTTGGTAAAAGTACACGCTACGACCTCAACTTACACCCAGTCCAAATGAAGTCTCTCCTTTGGAGGATCCACCGGAAGTGACGAGTCCTTGTAATCTGGCGGCTGAACGACCTTCACCTTTCTGCCATGAACGTCCAAGTGCACCAAGTTTTTGTTCGTATCGTCTATATCCGGTTCAGATGGTGGTATGGGCGCGGGTCGCTTAGCTACGGAATAAAACATGACCTCAAACTGAAACGCATATGCATCTATGTAGCCAGTGTTCTATGCTAATCACATCTATATTTATTTAATTAAATACTATAGTAGGCTATGTCGCAACTGAACTGCTCTCGTTAATATTCCAATCATAAAACTGTTAATCATGGACAAGCTGGAAGACCTATGTGAATGGTCCTTGGCAAAGATGGTGGTAAAACATGTGTTTTTTAAAAGATTATTAATAATGTAGCCGGGCGCAATATAAGATGTTCCTACTGATCTCGGCCAGCAGGCTATCTCTGGCTCAGTCGGAAGAGCGTTGGACTCACAATCCAGCAACTCGGGTTCAAATCTCAGGATCGGCATGACATCCAAATAAATTGCGATCAACATCTTTGAGTAAAGACTAAAAGGCGCCGTACCTTCTTTCGTGGGTTGAACTTCTTCTGATGGCTTCTCCACAGCGATAACAGGAAGTGCGGCCACATCAGGCGATTCTTGTGGCTTGGTAGCTACAACAATCATATCAATGTCCAGTAAATGCCAATAAATGCACTAAAATTAACAACGTTTACCTATGGACCTAATGGTGTTCATAACGAAAAGGCTATTGGGAGCCTTGTGATTTTCTTTAATAATTGCAAACCCTGACTTGTGGTTTTGGCACATAGCCTTTATAGATCAAATGATTCACATTAACATCATTTCTAATTGTAGATAATCTGTATAGGAAGAGCTCTTTGAACAGAATATGTGCCTCTATGTTTCAAATCAAAGACAAGTCTGTAGACATGACAATCAGAATTAATTAATCTACTATTGCTAAACAAATAATCAAGTTTACTTTGTTTGACGTTTTTGTCTTTGCTGGGAGGTTTATCCTTGCTTGAAGCTTTAGTATCCTTGCTGTCCTTGGCTGTCACTTTGGCCTGTGCGGTTGTCTGGGAGGTTGTCTGGGCGGTTGTCTGCGTTGTCTGCGCGGGTGCAGCAGTTTCCCGTTCAGGTTCTTCCTTCAGTGGTTCTTCCTTCAGGGGCGTGACCTTGGCAACTTCTCTGGCTGGTGATGCTTTAGATGCTGGAGGCGGCTTCTTCAAAGCTTGTGCGTCAACAGTTGAAGCTTCTCGAGATTTAACTGACAACGTGGACTTTTCTTTCTGTAACGATGCCTGAATGAGACAATACGCTCTCAAGCACCAATTCATATTTAAGAATTTATATATAATGACTTACCAAAATATTATAACAGAAATTCGGATTAAAATTTGAAATCAACTACGTTCATAAAACCCATTGAAAAGAAATACAACAGTTTGATATAAAATCGAATAGTTGGCGTAAAGCTGGTAGGTTTCTGACCAAATTAATTATAAAAATGGAGACAATACCTGAAAGACAATGGGCCCGTTGCTCAGAACAGTTGTAGCGCTACAATAGTTGTAACTGGGCTCCCCACAATAGATATCGTTGACCTTACAATAGTTGTAGCTACAATATCTGTGAGCAACTATCTCCCCTAGGGAAGGGTACAATTCCGAGCTTCGCTTACTACATTATAGCCATACGTAGGAATCGGAGTTAGGTCACGTGGGCTAGGCAAGATGATGAGCAACGGGCCCAAGGCCATTGCTTCATTTCAAACTTAGAAAGACTTCCGTTTTTGAAACAACGTTAGATTGTATAGAAACAATATGTTATAACGTTATTTTCCAAGTCAACGTCGAAACAACGTCGCCTAGCTTTATTAGTGTTAGCGTAACCCAGTACCCTTTTCAGTAGTAGCTTGGACACAACTCTGCTCTTTGCTCCTGATGATAATTCTTCTATAGGGTTTGAGATGGCTGTCTGCGCAGCCAGTCGGGCCTTCTCGGGCAGTTCCGACATTTCCGGATATTTCTTCCAAGCGCACTGTTGGGACTTCTCTAGGAAGTTTAGGAACTCTGGCCAGCTGGATATTCAACAGTCAGTCAGTATTGGCATTTCAATATTAGACAGAACGTCTTTAAAGGCACACTATCACAATTGATAGACCTGTATAATGTTTTATTTAAATTAGAAAATTAAAATTTAATTACTTTATTTAAATGAAAAACTGTGGCATATACAATTCTACTCTAACTGCTATCGCCTTTGATCCTTTAACAGTCGTAACTCGCTATAGTATTAATATTGATATATAGTATGTGGCGACTCATAACTATGACTATCGGCTACGTTCTGTGAAATTACTTAAAGTTAAACGTACCTTATCATGTCGTTCTTCTCCTCATCACATCTCTTCAGCAAGTTCTTCAATAGCGCCCCATACAGAGGAGTACTAGAGTCGCTGATCGCCATCATCTAGGATTTAAAGGAGCGCAAACATGTATGGGTGTATTTATGATAGTATTCCAAAGGCTACATAGGCTATATAAGCACCATCTTAGTAGTCTGGGACATAAAGGAGGGCAAACATGTATGGGTGTATTTATGATAGTATTCCAAGGGCTACATAGGCTATACAAGAGAATAATGGCTCACCGCTTCCAGTTTAATTTTCCCAGTTTTATCGTTATCTTTTCTTTGGAATTCCTTCCGTAGTAAGTCGATGTCAAAGAAAACCTTCTCTTTTATTAGCTGATCTTCTAGGCGGAACAGGAAGTCGTTGTCTTGCTGCTCCTTGGACATTTCCTGTTTGGCGGACAGGTCATTGCGCAACGTCCGGGCCCTCACACTGTCTCTTCCTGTGATAGTTAACACTAAGCATGTTCACACGTGTACTTTGCCAAAATCTATAGTACATTAACAAAACATACATTGTGTTAATTAATGCGCACTGATGATGTCAATATTTACTATTTATTTGTATGCCATTATAATTAAAATATCAGATGAAGTAAATGACCTAATCTAGTTATCCAGGTCAGATCGCCATCATGGACTACCGGTAATCTAATGTCCATATGCCATACACAGGCAGAGTACATACAGGGTTGTACCGGTAAACCATGCGCAAATATGGTAGAAGCGTGATATAAGTCCTGATTTACGCCCAAACTGTGGTCAGGGTATCGGTTCTAGAAGCTCTAGAAGCTCTAGAAGCTCTAGAAGGTTACAGCGCTCCCGCCAGTGCCTGATTGCCATGCATAAGAGATCGATCGCTTTACATAGTGCTTATGGTTTCGAGATAGATATGAGATCACCATGAAACAATACCCTGGATCACATATCAAACTGACGAAGTGGAACAGACCTGTTTTGAGGTGCGCCAGCTTAAGGCACTTGTACAGTCTCTCGTAATCCACCCCCACGTTGTCCTCGAATATCTCAGATATCATCTGTAGAAGTCTGTTCGGGAACTTCATCTGGTTCTCCTGTAACAGGTAAAAGCCATAATAGCACTGCACGCTACAGTTTGTCTTTGTACATAACTAGTATTAAGATGATTCTAATGAGATTCAGTAACATCCAGAGTCGCATAAATACCTGGAGCGCTAGTACCAGATCTTTCTGTGAGACTCTGCTCTCCACAGTCGCGTATCTTCGGAGTGTCATGTGAGTGGCGCGGATTCTCTGTCTGCTGTGTTCCACTAGGAAGTCCTTGAGAAGGAGCACAAGCTTCTCCTCGGGGTCGGCGATCTCGCCGGAGTTCCGAGCTGCAGGAAGAAGAGTCAACAGAAACTGATGCACCATATTCAACGTGTGGAGCCATAGAGTGTAGGATTCGTACGTTACCTTTACATAACTGAATAGTCGTAATTAGTGGATAAACTGCCAGGAACAGGTACTAGTAGGCCAAAAAGGCCGTGCCTGCAGATAGTGTTGTCTATAGAAAACAACCTCCGGACTGTACCATTCTTCCTTGTAGCTCGAGATCCCTCTAGCCACGTGTATGGCCAGGACACATATAAAGTAGCTTATGGTCAGCATCGAAGGTTAGGGGGAGCTCAGGCTATCCCTATTAGTAACATGTGGACTTGATCATTATTACATTTCTGGCCACGTCCTTGACTAAATTCCGACGGTAACATTTGTGTTAGTTGTGTGTTAATATGTCCATATGATATCTGGCCACGTCCTTGACTAAATTCCGACGATAACATTTGTGTTAGTTGTGTGTTAGTATGTCCATATGATATCTTACCCCCATACTCATCTCGTCTTGTTCGAGCAAACCGACCACTGGTAATTGACGAGTTCAAATCTTTGTTACGTTGGGTCTGCAACAAAGACACATACATAAAATATAGGGAACTTAAGAGAATCTAGGTTTACATATCATGCAGCAAAATCATTAGCAGAAAGTATAAGTAAATGAGTGCAAAACTATACAAATAATAGTATTGTACAAGGGTAGAACTGTGTCATCTATCTGCCATACATCTATCATAATAGTTATTTGGAGAGAACAAATATGCTAATAAATTTAGTTCAGCCAATTGCTCTAGATTCACTCTTTGTCGACGCTGCCCATGAGTTACTTTTTATATGGGTGTGGTAAGAGGATTTTATACAAAGTAGCTTATACTGATCAGAGAATAGAGTAATCTCCAGCTATTCAAACAATAGATGACTTTATTTTCTTTGGGGTTTCAGTAAAAAAAATCCAAAAATAAATCGAGGTCTTATTGTGTTCATATAAACATTTACCTGTGTTCCAGACGAATCCTTGCCTCCCCCTCGCCCCCTGGCCCGCACCCTAGGGCTTGCCCCACCGGCTGCTGGCATCGAGACGTCCCCGTATTCTGACCCGGAGGAATCGTAATCAGTCTGCAAGAAAGTAGTATATTACATGCCATTAGTTTAAACATATTTTATTCCGAAATTAAATGGATGGGTTATAAGTTATTACAACTTAGGTGAAAACTTAGTTTTGTTTGTTTAATTTATTATTATTCTTTTCTGAAATAAACAAATAAACAAAGCCCAAGACTGTAAGGGGTCTATGGGGTGTATTTCTCGGAGATTTGTTTTGTACATCATGTTTGCTTTGAATTGATTTCCATCAATTTATACTTAAATACGCTATAGTAAAAAATATCTTCTCTGACGTTCTTGAACACAAATATGACCAGCAGTCAGGACCTTCAAATCGTTCATATTGCAATGAACTAGTGTAACAGAAACATAGGCTAACTGCTGCGGTATCACTGACAAATAGTGTATGCTATTCTACGCGTAAAGTCTACTTAATCTATTCTATAAAATGGTATCTTGCAATCAACCAAAATAGGAGGAGGACTCGATCAACTATGCAAATACCAGACCCTGGTCACATCATCAACTTTGAGCGACTCCAGGAATGATTCCAGAGATGTATTTCCTATTGATTTGCCTAATTAATAAGGACAATTAAAATAGTGTATGTAGCATGCCTTCACGATAACTACTGTATTTCTGACATTCAAGTAAATAATAAAGTAAATAACATGTTCACAGGGATTACCATATTATGGCACATAGACACGAAGCAGTATCAGATAGTCCAATTTTAAACAAATCGTAATAGTGCATGGTAGTACATTGCAAGTCTTTACCTGGATAACATGAACACATGGCACAATCGCAATGTGCTTTGAATCGGAATCAGTCTGCAAGAAAGTAGGATATGATTACCCGATTGTCCCGGGCAAGTGGAACTGCCAGTGTTGAACAAAATCACTGGATTATATCTGTAGTTTGTGGTGTGTTGCCTTTAACACACTTCATATCAAGTGAAGCAAGTTAGTTTGACTTGAACAAACGGAAGTAAACTGTTTTGATTTGAATAAACGCCAAGCAGGATATATTATTTGGACTAGACCACGTCACCTGACACGTAATTGAAGACGTCATTGTTACCAAAATAAATCAAAAAAGCTTTTGTAGGAATATGATACTACTTTTTCCATTATGGACAATAATATCGACTTTAAAAGAGGAAATGGAAATATATAAACACTATTAAACATTCTTTCTGTATACAGTATACAAATAATATGAACAGTAGTGGATTTGTTAATTAACACTATAAAAATAGAGTTCGTCATTTGAAGAAAGAACATATGGCTAAATGTCATGTAACAATCAATAATATAATGTCTTTAGTGTTAGTATATTCTAAAAATTCAGAAATCCGATTTGTTTATAAATGTTTATGATTCCTTACACACAATTGTAAAAAAAGATGTATGGAAATGGACATGCTTAATACTTTATGTCATAGTATATTTTCCAAAAGTTAAACATACTTCAAAACTAAAGATGATGTTTTCAATGTTTCTCATCAAGTGAACCAACCTACCTCGTATTCATATTCCATAATTGAGTGTTCTTCCATCGTGTTTAGTATTGTGTTTAAGGGGAAATACGCACAGGAATCAACTAAGTATTTTTACAACATTGATGATCCTCTCTGACAAACATTCCGTTGTGTTTAGAACATTTTCCAAACAAGAATCTTCTCTACTGAAACATCCCATGAATTTCCTCGGTTGTATTTGTCCAGAAGTTATCATCCATTAAACATATTCCCAATGTTCCATATTCAGTATCCAGAAAAACAACTGCAACCTTGGGAGTATCGTGTCTCAACACTGTTTCGAGGTATAATAAATGTTCTGATTTCAATGTTTTATCGCACGGATTTAATACTATTGATTAATTCATGAAATAATGAATATCCCTTCAAATTTAATAATACATGTTTATCCAGCTCAGTGTGCACAGCATAGTGAGAACAATGATATCAATCCATAGATGGGGAATATAATGTAACACCCGTTCATCAACACTACGTGGATTCATATCAATGTCCCATGATGAATTTCTCTTCTGTGGATTGGGTATCTATTTCCTGAGGGATACTGTTTCTTAAAGCACTCTATCCGGTTTCATTTTAGATGGCAAATCTGAGCATTGATCGCATTATGATCGCATTATGAGCACAGTGTGACAACAGATGCAGGTGATTGTATCTTCATCCATGAACAGACAAAAGGACAATCACGCAACCAATGTGAATGATTGAAGTCCTATTGAACGTTGCTGTCTTTATAATAGGCTGCTTCCATGAAATCATTTGTTGAATTATTCACATTTGGGATGGTGCAAGCAGATCTTTAGGTCTTAGCTGTAACGTACAAACCAAGGACATCAAGTAAAATCACCAGCAAAAGTACATGTGTATATACATGCAATGACATAGACCTTATTCAGTAGTATACATGAGTAATAACACTTTGTATTCAATTTCCACCAATCCGAATACACTGTACATATTTCGCAGCGGAAGCTAGATATCAAGTATTTATATATCCATGTAATCACAACACATCTTGTGCTGCAAGACCTTCAGCAAATGTAATTGTTCCCGACTTCAAGAAGTGAAGACAAACATACAGTACATGATCCAACAACACAGCGTTAGTATTGTATCTGATTAGATGTAACGTCTGATTCTGGTGCCTCGTGGTGTCCGATACGATAGTGCCCTTTCACACGGTTTACTTCTGGAACTATAACTCAACAAGTATGTGTTGTATGTGTTTATCCATGTGATCAACATGTGTGATCCATGTGTGATGAACAGTCAGTAAGACCTTACGTGTGTCTAGAATTCCATACATTATATCTTCGATGGCCAACAACATTCATCAGAATCATTTCCGACCCTATTCTGTCCGATCCTGCGGTATCCGATCAAGTGGTGTAGTATCATAACCATAACTCAACAACGGTGTAGTGACATATATCCACAACTCAACAAGCATGGCAAAAACCAGAGTATTCGGTCAGCCAGTGATGCTGATAAGGTCTGTGAACTACCCGTACGTGTACTCGCGGCCATCTTGGTTGGCACGTCAGACGTCTTTGGTTCTGTTGTCCGCAGCTTTGTCTTCAGACCCAGTCGACCGTTGTTCTGGTGACCCTCATTGTTCAGGGCGACATTAGTTGTTCTGGTGACCTTAACTCCTTGACTCCGAGTTGCAGGCTATTGTGCTCTCTTCGATCAAACTCCATCAATCGGTTGTTAATAAAAATCACGCCGATGTATGGTTCTTTGTGTTCTCTGGACGATTGAATACCCGATATCGTTCGTTATCGCGCGCGATGGAAAGTCAATGACAAGAAGCCAAAGCCTATTCCTAAGACACAGCAGGGGGGTAACGTCAAAGACCTAGATGTGATTAAATGAATGTCCTTGATATAGATCGTAAGAGGTTTAATTTGAAATAATTGAATCACAAGTGAAGCTATTATTGTTCCAACACTTCTCAGCTGATCTTGAACATATCAATCGCAAAATATACTTTTTGGAATAGTATTAAATATTTCACTCAAAATAGAAGAAAAAAAGCAGTATATCCAAAATATGAATCGACAATAACCATGAAGCAAACAACATATAGTCATGAAGTAAAGTTACAATGCCAATTATCTATACGAAGATATCATCAACAGGTATAATTATTTGAATTTATTGAAATATTTTCAGCTAACAAAATTATGGTATCATGCAATGCCACTCTGTGAATGGTCAGTATTAATGAACGTAATACTATTGTATTCTGCCATCTTTGCCGTATAGTATACTTGTAACGCATTTAAAAATATTTCCTTTTTCAGATCTACAGTACAGATCTACAGTGTTTCAGATGATGCCAAATACAAGCTCTTGACTGTATAAGTGTTTCAGAAGATGCCAAATACAAGCTCTTGACTGTATAAGTGTTTCAGAAGATGCCAAATACAAGCTCTTGACTGTATAATAGTTTATTACTTGCATTTATGCATATTATATTGTTGGTGACAGTTATGGCTAGATTTTATTACGATGACTTTGTGAAATGCCTCCATACTATTCCACATACGGTGATGATTGTGATGTTGTTTGACGAATGCCTTAAGTCAACGTATCAATAAAAATCAATTATCATATTAAAGCCTGTCGATATGTTGATTAATTATTTAGTCTGAGCAAACACTAGATATATCGATTACTATGCAGTAGTTAACTTCTGTACGCAAAGTATATTATGGGTAACAGTGTGTGTGTGTGTGTGTGTGTGTGTGTGTGTGTGTGTGTGTGTGTGTGTGTGTTGTGTGTGTGTGTGTAAGCGTGCGTGCGAGCTTTAAAAAATGACAACGTTATTAATTTATTTGGTGGTTGTTTTTGCAATGTCGCTAGCCTCGTATATTGACAAGAAGCTGACTAGTGGTTTTACACCGGGTACTCTAATTGCGAAAGTGTTCCATCAACAACTCTGGGTGCTGGTTACGGTACGATGAAATAGCCACTGCTGGTGCTGATAGACCAACAGTGACGTCTGTAAAGTAGGCCATATTTCCCGAATAGTACAATGTCTAGCTCGCGTACGTCTATATATCATATTCTGTTCGCTATTTAGACAACAGATACACGTATAAAGGAAGAAGTGTGGCTATCAGATCACAACTATTGCAGATTTATGTGAAATCAATTACACCCCAGAGAGAGTCGAAGTGTTTGCATGTTAACCACTCAACCGGTAAAGCGTGCCTCTGTTACACTCGATCAAGCTAAAATTAACTCGAATTGTTACTAATTGTATTGGCAAATATTCAGAAAATTCATACAAACTTGAATTTATCGCCATGAAAATAAGAACAATTAATTATGTCACCACAGTCAAATGTCTTGCACACCAAACATCACAGTCTTCGTTATGTTCTCTCTCTCTCTCTCTCTCTCTCTCTCCCTTCCTCCCTCCCTCCCTCCCTCCCTCCCTATCTCCCCTCTCTTTCTCCCCTCCCTCCCTCCCTCCCTCCCTATCTCTCCCCT
>JAUTBV010127193.1:0-12494 GCA_032361325.1 Lepetodrilus fucensis | reverse complement strand
CCTAAAGATTACATCAATCCAAACGCTACCATTGTGGCCTATGGAAAAGTATTTGGTTGTGTAATACCTATAGAGTTGCACAAACATGTCCTTCCATTGGCTAGCTTTCAAGCACTTCCCACTAGATGACAACAGCAAGACACCAATTCCTCAACATTCGCGATATAGTGCTTGTTCAACACTAACAGTCGTGCCTCTATACCTTGATTAATGTGGAATTATCATTAGACCATTACCGCACGGGTATTGCTTCTCGTATCAGTCTTGACGCCTCAAGGTAACACCAGTATGTGTCAGTAATTCAGTAGTATTTAACACGTAGGCTGTCGTTAGACACCTTGAAGAACAAGCATGGCTGGCCCATGAATCAAATAATAACTCAATTAGGTGGCTGGAGTTAGTGTTATGTTCGATGTTCGACATTCAACATTCAACATTGATCAGTGGCTGTTTGTTTATTGCTAATATATAATATAATATAATATAATATAATGTATTTCCGTTCCTATCATACAGGTAGAATTAACAATACAGGACTGTCTGCTTTCGTAAAGTTACCCTCCACAGATGTCAGATAGCGAACGAAGATGCATACTAATGTATCGCTCTTATATTTTACCTTTTAGAAGTAGATATAGAAAATGTGGTGTTCATTATTAAATTAATATATGATAATTATGACTGTATGATATAGATACTGAAATGTTAATGTTGACATTCTACGTATATTCTGAAGGCGTCTGGATAGCATTACCTAATAATTTGATAAGTTAGTGTTACACCAACAATGTACGTTAATACCCTGATTACAGAATGCCCACGTACCTAATACTGTCCATCTATCATGTCCTGGATAATAAGTAGGACAATTTGATTATATCTATGATCTTTACACCCTTGATTATTATATGACATAGTCCAGGAAGATGCGTGGTACTTCTGGTAGACCATCCATAGTCTCAGAGGATGAAAGTAAATAGTTTACATTATTAATTAAATTGATTGACATTAGAAAGGAGCAGCTAAGCAATTATGTATGGTGATATTTTGAATAGGAATATTTGAATATTGTGTGATAACAAGGTGTTCTACAGATATATCTGGATCCAGTCTGTTCTAGGTCCGGTCTATCACACTAGAACATGGCACCTCTAATTGTAATGATCCACCGACAAAACAACTTACTGAAGTTCAAATAGCCCTTAGTATACCTTTACCTTTGGAAGAAATGGTCCGGGATAGCGGGAGAGTGCTAATTTCAATTCCACTCTATATACTAGCTGTAGCATCTACTAGGTCGTTACATAGCCTTGCACATTCGCAACAAGCGAACTCGCCCAAACAAAGAGTGGTTGCACTTAGAAAGCATATTGTTCGTAAGGTGTGAAGATAATTTAGGGCAGTGAAGGTCGCGCTGTGGTCGGGAGAGCGAGTCTGACCCTGTTGAACTTCGTCTGGAAGGAGATAATGTGTAAGTCAGACCAACAGGGGACTCATTACGTTAATTATGGAAGGAAGATTATATTGATACATCAGTGAGTGGGTGTCAGGTACGTCAAGGACATTAATATACAGAGCTCCAAGAGGGCAACGTAGTGTCGTGCGTATACGGACGAGCTTCCACCGTGTGCTTGGTTGGGTCAAGTTTTAGAATATACATTTACTATTCGAGTCTACTCATTTACGGAATGGATTAAAAGCAAGTATACTGTAAGGAAATATAGGATGTGGGCATATGTGAGTATGTTTATGTCTTGGGATCTGAACATGCGTACGTGCTTGTGTTTAATTGTGCGTGTATATTTGTGTGTGTCCGTGTGTGTGTGTGTGTGTGTGTGTGTGTGTCTGTTTGTGTGTGTTTGTGTTTGTTTGTGTGTGTGTGTGTGTCTGTTTGTGTGTGTGTGTGTGTTTGTGTGCGTGCGTGCGTGCGTGTGTGTGTGAGTGTGTGTGAGTGTGCACAGCTCTCTTTGTGTAGTTGACGTCATGGGTAGGATTAATGAAGTAACTAACTACGGATACGTATACACACGACGAAACCCCAGGATATACCGGTAAGCTACTCGGTACCATCAATTTTATACACGCAAAGGAAACTCATATTCCTTATTCAAAGATAGCTTAAATTATGAATTATACCTTGATATACTACAACCAAAGATGTATCGAAATATACTTTTATTTATAACTAGCAACCAGTTCTTACCTATAAATACCGGACGATGGCAAACTAACCCTCATCATGAACGAATTTGTAGATTGTTTAATGTGTACGATATCATATATTATGATGAATTTTATTGTATTTTAAAATGTTCATCCTTTAACGAAAATAGATTCAAACTAATCCCAAAGTACTATTATAATCGTCCTAATATTCTTAAATTCCGTGTATTGTTCAACACTAAGAACGCCAATCTACTCAGAAAAGTGTCCGCCTTATGTAAAATTATTGATACCTTCAAACAGAAACTGTAATAATGCCTTCATCTCATGACTCCTCCTGTAAACCTCCCGTGCTGTTGTACACTCACAGCCCCAGAGTGAATACAGTTCAGTTCAGTTCAGTACTATAGCATATCGATATGTATTACACATAACTATTGCAATTTAATATCAATATTTGTATAGACACGTTATTATAGCATGACATTTATTCATACGATCAAGGACTCTCGTAACTTCGTAATGTTTTTCTCCAATGCATTAACTACAAAAACCACGACGCAACAAATGTCATATTTATTTGACAGTAAGTGACATTAATAGATTCATTCTCGCGCTCCTCCGCAAACTCTCCAAGAAAGCCCCTGTCACTAAACCGCATGCCTGGTTACCTGACCTTTCACTTCACATCCAATATATATCCCAGCCTCTTGGTCGGTAATCATATCATTTGGTCGACCTTCTAACCCCACCACAGCCAACGATATTAGATCATTGAAACACAGAGAACATGCTAGATATATATCCCTAAACATTAGTGAACACTTGTTTAAATCAAACAAATTGGAAACATTAGACATAGTACGATTCAAAATTGGATCAATTATTGGTTTCTATGCATATGAAACACGAGGCACAAAGGTTTTGATATCAGGAGGTCCAGACATCTGGCATGGTCAATTGTTATGGTCAGTTTGACTAGGTACAATAATAGCCGCGTCGTCAATGTAGCGTAGTTGGAACCCTTTGATTATTTATTCTGATAATTCATTATTAGTCGTGGCCATTGGTCGGTTACTAATCTCAAAGAAATCAAAGAACTGGACAAAACAGAAGACATTATTAGACTGGCTGGTTTGTTTTATCTATATTGGGTACATACTTTCTGTGCATCTGTGCTTATTAGTACGTCGTCCGTCGTCTACTGATGCCGTATTATGTTCTTAGGCGCATCTATTGGTGAAGATGTTAACGTTGAATGGAAGTGTTGAGATATAACATGGCTATCATATCCTATACGTGGACTACTGGGCCTACGACATTACTCTTCAATACGGAACTCTTGTTTCTAAACAGAATCTGTATTCACTCAGGCATATATAGAACCTCGCTATATATGAGGTACAAATATAAACTGCAAACATTTACTTGGCAATCCCAGACAGATATTTGCTAGGAAGTTGTTGGTTTTTTAAAATACATGGAAATAGTACAGCATTTATAACTGAGGTTGTTCCGTACACTGATTTTCGTGTTCCTAAAAATATGACGTAAGTTGAGGATGGATAGTTTAGACATGCAGGTATTACGAGGGAATATACTTATTATGTTTGGTTGGAGAAATATGGACATTTAAAAACGTAATGCATTAAATTGCCAGCGGCAAGAAAATAGAGAACAGACACTTTGTTCACTCTGCCGCTTACTCAGACGGAGAAACTCGGCATATGAGGTACAAATATAAATTACAAAAATGAACATGGCAATCTCGCGCAGGGATTTGAGGGATTGAGCATTGGAATAAATGCAACTAATATGTTAACGTTGCAATTGCAATTTAAATAACTCATGCTGGTCGATAACATTCCACACCTTAAATTAGACCACAACTTGTAATACTAGGAGGAACTCAGTTCCCTCGAGAAGAAAACAAAAACGTAATACGTCTTGTTATGTGGAATGTACCAACTTTAGACAATCCGTATAATTAGATTATGACACAACATTCTATACATCGACATTTATTGGGCACCATACATTAATACAATACAGCTGTATTCATGATATTGATAAGACACATATTCCAACGCATAGCATAGCACACCCTCATCCTCGAAAACCCAGGCCATTATGACTACACTAACCTCGAGGATGAGCACGCCCACAACCTGTGAAGATACTTATACGTATGATGACATGCTGTCTACTTAACTAACACTAAGTTCACAGCAGATTGAATGTTACATCGATTAATAATACGCTCCGAGCAAATATTCAATTGATAGTGCATCGAGTAAAGGTTTCACATGCAGCAATGTAGTCACACTTTCCCGTGAAAACAAAACACCACGTCAGTAACAGGCTATGCAAATACACCTTATTGTGCAGGTGCATTCACGTTGTGAATCCCGATAAGAAGGAGAAATATGACAGATTGTAATAACAGAACATTTGTACGTGCAGTTGCCCACCAGAGTTTATACATTTAGTTAAGCCGGATTCCTAGTCTGCAACGGATGTGGCTGGCTACGACTTCGAACACAATACTGATAATAACTAAAAAATCATAGCAACTGAGACTGATGTATCAGCAGCTGTTCATTTGCTTTGCTCTATGACAGTGCTAGTTAATAGTGATGGCCTAACGATTGAACTATCTATATTATATTATATTGTGAATTATAGATTTTGATGATGATAGTGTAGGAATATTATTATTATTATTAGTAGTATTATTATTATATATTTATATGCTGATCAGTTGCAAGCTGAAATCAATGTTCAGCATATTATGCTCATACTTAATTCATTCATGCTGTATCCATTTCATGAATAATAGGTTTTCAAGGAAAATTATAAATCTATAGTTCACAATAATATTAATATCCCAATCGTTAGGTCATCAGTATTCACCAACACTGGCAGAGAGCAAAGCAAATGAACAGCTGGGTTATCTCAGTCTCGGTTGCTATGATATTTAGTTATTATCATGTGCACACCCACGCAGTCACAGACGCACACATACGCACACATACGCACACACACACACACACACACACACGCGCGCAGTCTCACACACGCACACACGCAGTCACACACACACACACGCAATCTCACACACACGTAGTCACACACACACACACACACACACACACATGCACACACACACACATACATACATACATAACCAAACAAGTATACTATTACTAAAATATAGTATAATTAATTTATATTGCATGCATTTAATATCACGCCATGCTATTAAATCGTGCTATGCAATACACCTACTATAGTGTACTATGTATGTCGTACATCATGCTATTTATTAGCAAACGAACAAAGCAGGTGCTCTGATCATCATCCAACAGAAACAATACTCAATCTACTTTCGATATGTAATCCATTTTAATACACTAATATTTAATACACGAGTCTACCACCTCTACATAGTTCAGGGTGACCTGTCGTTAATTCAATCGATACATACACGCTTATTAATCAGCTCTTTGCTCATATTAAATACACGTGCAGACTGGTTCAAGGTGGGTACTTGATTCGGTTAATCTATAGTTGATCAATCTATTTGTCCGCGATTAAATACGTTGGGCGCTTAATTTGCCTCATAGACAATTAATTAATTACCTGTTTGTAATTACACCACATAATTGATAAACTAGTGTGAAAGTCACGATGCCATTGTTGGTGGTGTACAGTCATGCCAGACATTATAATAATAGAAATAATAAATATAGTATCCGGTCCAAGCCACCTGCTATGGATGCTCAAAAATAAAACAAGTACACCCTATGCGAAAGTGTCTTGCAAGTATACTGTCTGATCTTGTTAGAATCCTATATCAGAATACGTAACTATTTTTGTGGCTGTGTTTATTGTTTATTTAAAGGAAAACAATTGCTGGTAGTAGTTCAACTCGTATAACCACACTGGCAGTATTGAATTACAGACGTCTTTTATCAATGAGCACATCACATTTAGACAATTATAAATAGACATGGCAATATAAAATAACCAATTACTCGCTGATTTGCAATGCAATATATGTATATCCATCTGATCGTATAGCATAAACAGTGAACAAGAGATAAGCAGTATCAGAGAGCTGTCAGACACAAACAGATGGCGCTCAAGACAGTGCAGTCAGCGGGAAACGCCACAATATTGTCAGACAGATGCAGATAGACTTATTCTGGTTGATTTGTTGAAAAGTCTGCTCACCTTGGCTAAAGTAACATAGCATATGATATGGTACACCAGTTATCTACCGTAGCGAACGCAAGAGATGATCTGTCTGAGTAAGCAGACCGCTGCTGAATGCAATTGCATACCAGGGTAGCGGTTGTAGGCGGACAAGGGTAATAGTACCCATTGCCCGTATGGTGAATGGTGTGTAGCAGACTGAATATAAGCATTCCAACACGAAGAAATACACTAACATATTAGACAAATTACTTTGTTCTAAAATGTCCCTGTTAAACTACAATGTGTATGATGCTATCGCAGTGCGAATGGTAATACTCTATATATTGAAACTGGCAGCTTGGGTTGTACGTTCCCCAGGGTGTTGAGAGCGAATATGAGTACACACTGACCACGCCAGCATGTAGGACATTCAGCATTATAATGAGAGGGATTTGACGCATTATTAGAAACCTTTACGTTTCCGCTGCAGAAAGAAAACCTTTAGGTGTCCTGTTTCATAATCATAACAGGATCCTGGCAGGACACCTTCACCTCGGGTGTCCAGGATATAATTTCTTGAAGCTCTCATATCTACTCCGAGACCATAAGGACTCTGGTTACGATCTCTAATATAAATGGGGATCGTGCACTTGCGAGAGCGCTATGGTCGCATTTGGATATAGGAGTTTAGAGAAACGATACCCTGGCTCATTTATACATAATTCATGTTGGTTGTCTTGGCCCTGACCGCTAACGTGTTCCTTGCCTTGTTCCCTACTGTATTTCTCTACTAGATTGATGTATTGTGAAGCTTGTTTACACTGTGAAGGACCCGTATACTCTCTAGCTACGTATACTGTATATATCCTACATACACTGAGAGTAGGCCTACTACACGTGGCAATGACGAGCATGCCAATCTGTCCAACTCCATACAATACGGATGCCTAATAAAGACGAAGTACTTGTCAGAGCAGACACGCACTATCTCTCCCTATGGATCCGTGAATATACGTATACGTGTTTTTTAAACATAAAACCAGATTCTACAATCCCTTGATGCTTGTTATTGTATAATAAATAGTTATGTTTCCCACTGCGATCTCTAACGTATTCTCGAATTTCCTAGAATGCATGTATGTATGCCTACTTCATTATGTTGTTATTGTTTTGTTTTTCTTTAATCAGTAGCTTCCAATATGCTATATTACAGTTTGTAATTCATACCAATTTTTGAACATTTGTGCATGTATAGACGTGTATTCCTACGGGTAAATGGTTCAAAATTAAATGTCATTGCAATTGCCTTAGCGTTCAGTGCCATTATGCATCATTACGTGATATAAATGGCAATTCAACCTTCATTACGAACACCCGGTCAGAATTCTGTCGTTTTTAAATGTTCAATTGATAAGTTATATACACTTGGTTGGCGTTTATCACTATTTTAGTACTATAATAGGCAACGCATTTCGCTAGCTAAACTGCATGTAATGAGTACATGTCACATGTGTGTAGGTACTTTCAACACATTTGTATCTGACTAGTTTTATAAGACAACGTTAACGGGAGTCGAGACATCGGATGCAGTTGTTCTTTGGTTGGTAACGAATGTTACTAGCTACAATGCATGCATTAGTTGCACGTCTCATTTCCGTACTTTCAACAACCTTATACTTGACTAGATCAATTACACAACGTTAACGGGAGATGAGGCATCGGATGCTGTTGTTCTTTCGGTGGCTTTCAAGGAAATGTCAGAGTTCACCTATATTTGATATACTAAACGCGGATCTTATTTCAACAGGTAGCACACTCACAGAGGAAGTAGGAGGTTTATCTGTTCGTGGAGTACTTCACCAAGACACCTCAGATAGCAAAGATATTGAAAGACGTACGCTAGCTGAAGTTCTTCTCAGAATCAAATCTCACTACGTAATGATCTGCTTGGCACCACAGAGGACAGGACGTTGACCCTCCGTGGAACGTGCGGTCTGATTGCAATCAAAGTGTGAGTATGTTTAATATTATCTTCTTCATTGTTAATAGTAGCTTCTGTAATAGTGCACCAGTGGAGAAGAACAAAACCGGTTCTTCATTTATTCAATTAATTGTTATGAATATAGGCACGTGAAGTTTTTTTTCAATATATGGAATTACTGATAGTACATGCATATTGATAGTAATTCAAGCTGGTGTTATACAGTTAGCATTTTAACGTACGTTGATTGTGGAAGTTAAAGTACATGCATATTATACACTGTCATTAATAGTATAATAAAATTGAAGTATATAACAGCTTAACTAATTCATGTACATTTTCCAAATGCCAAAGGTCCATAGTCAGATTGCGAAGAAATCTATATTGAGTGTTCTTTTCGATATAACAATATGGTTGTGACCGATTATGCATGTGTGTGTATGTGCGCGTGCGCATGTGTGTGTGTTGGCATGCGTGCGGTCGCGTATGCATATGGGCCTGTATAGTGCGTGGGTGTATACGTATGTATGCAACGAGCTACGCTCCAATTGTTGAATTGACTCTCATTGCCGCCTAACCTGATTACATATCTGTGGGTCAGATCAGGCACGCTTCTGCTTCCTATTAATACAATCCAACGTTGACCACTGATCATGATAGCCCATACCAGCATTGCGCCATTGGATAAACTCTATGCTAGTAGGACACACATCCACGGCAACTGTCCTGCCTGCTCTCTCACGTCCAACCCCTATCGGCGAAAATCATCAGAGCCATTCCGTTTGATTAATCATAAACAACGTCCTCTGATTGTGTTAATCGATTGGTAATATTCCCTAAACACGTCGATGTAGCGAAACTATACAGGACGTTGCTCCGTGAATCAACCACTTGTAACAGTTGCAATTAACAGGATGATTTCGATAACCTTTAGTGTGGATTGGATTTCTTCCTATCGTCCTGTGTTGTGTCCTTTAGGACCAGATATATCTTTCTACCATCCCGATAACTATTCTGCGAAACTCTTATTATACAATGACTTTATTCAGTTGCAATAATTTGGTCTATCTGGAACATTGGCATTCGGAATATTTGACCGGTGACCGGTATATATCCAATAAATCACTTTCTCCAATAAATTGTTCATTACTAATTTGGGTTAATTACTTTACTAATTATTGACCTAGTTTCATAAAACGACTATTATGAAAATGGACATCACTGTCCAGTTCTGGAATCGAACAAAATATCAATGTCCTCATTCATTCCAGCAGTTTTACAAACATATATTTGATTTAGTTTGATTTAATTGTCCCATTAATACCACCACGTACATATACCTATCCAATAAAGCAGCATGTATAACCTGCATCGATAGCGGCATAAGTGGATATCACATTAATAATGAATGGGAACAAAACGACATCGTCGTTGAAATTAACATTGGAATATTCCGTTGGGACTGAAGCAAAGCAATGTCACACGACGCGGTGGTGTCATATCAGTCCTCCTTATACGAACCGTAACACTAACACAGTTGTAGTCTCGTTAAAGTGAACCTGCAGATCCGGAGTGGCTTAGCTTGTGTTAAATTCACAACCCGTTCAATCAAGCTATCGATTCACTTTATATATACCACCAGAATTACTTTCCAGCAATTGATACACGGTTATATTAGTACCAGTCCGAGGACCATAAAATATATCTCAATCGCGAAATTGCTGATATTTCTGGAGCATTCCACCAGCGGGTTTCAATAGCATGTGGAGTATCCACACTGTTAATGCTCTCAAATAGCATAAGAGCATGACGTGTTGTTATAATTGCATTTCTTTTGGCAATAAAACTCATGATTCTATAAGTAAGGTTGTACTGTATAACCTATCAACGTATTATAAGCGTGTATGCCTATTGCAATAGTAACATCAACACTCAGTTAAACCGTAAAGTGTGTACATTATTTTAAAGCTTAACGTAGTATAACATTTTATTTTTAATTGACACAGTTTTCCCAACTATGATGCCCATACACTTCCGCCGCCACTCAATACCGATAGCAATACAAGACAATCTCATACAAAATCATACGTAACGGAACGAGTGTCATATATATCTGTTTGAGCGTTAGTTTCAGATCTTATTTTAATTAGACTGATAGCAAGGCGGCGGCCGAAAGCAAAAGGTGAATAGGTAATGTTTATAGCGTCATGACATATTTACGTTAAATACATTTAATAGTATAATTTATTGGACGATGATTGGTGTGATGTTATTTGGAATCTATCTCATGGTCATGCAAGACTGGCACTGCAAGTCATAATGTCTTCATTTCAGTTAGAAATATAGACATTTAGAATAATTGAATTTATTTATTTATAAACATCTAATGTATATATTATAATATAGTGATGTTGGCAAAATAGTGATATCAATCCTCAGATGCCTCGGATGTTTTTTAGGCATTTATTCAATTTCTTCGAATTCCATTCATGAATGCTATACACTATAATATCGTTCAGGTAATAACTATGCTATTGTGAATCATCATTTTAAGTTCTGATGTACTACCTTGGCATAGTATGTCCTCGCCATTTGGTTTTAAAATAGCATGATATCAGTTATTATAGTACAGTACGTATTGAGTCAAGGTTAATTTCGGTGTATTTTGCTGTAAGATCCTTGCGACATAATCGCCATTGAGATAACGCTATAGTGAATGAGATAGTATGTATCTCTGTGAGATAATATGTTGTATGTATGCCATGTTTAGCTTAGTAAACATGAGTTCTCGCACTAGGTTTCCAACGCGACTATTGCCCCACAATATCAATTGGCCCGCTGCGAGTAAGTATTACAAGTGCACGTATGTTGAACCAGACAACTTCATCAGTCAGGCGTTTACAAAGCTGTGAAGCCATCATGGGTAACACATGGCATACCCCACCACTGTGCTATAATAATGAAGTACCGTAGGGCTTTAAACATATTTGGTTGCGGAAGGCGTGTTCACGTATGTCGATTTTGATTGGCTACGTTCGTCCTTCGCGGAAAGGCAGGTTTTTCCGCTGTTCGACTCGAATATTTCTACGAAAACGGAAACCGACCAACATGACACAGTAGAAATCATGGTTCCCACACAAAAAAAGGTGTCGAATGGCCCACGGTGTATAGATCTACGATAAAGCATAGTAGGCACTATTCCGTCTGTTACATACGATGCTGCGGTCGTGGGCTAGTGCGGATAGTGCATTTATTATTACAATTCAGGTCAATGTTTTATTACAGTGTATGTTGGTTAGTGATTACAATTCAGGGCAATATTCAGATAATGGTACTATCAAGGAAACATTTATTACAATTCAGGACTATACGAGTCAATATATACTTTGTTGTCAAACGGGTTCTAACATGTATGTGGATTGTCGTAATAGACTACTCGGGTTTTCAGGAAAATAAACTTCTGGAGGCATGCATTTTGTGGGTTACAACTCTAGTAACATTAACGTTTGTAGCTTACATACCAGTGTCGCACAGATCAGACACACTAGTATAATAACATCTCCGCATCATACCCATCGAGAAAGAAGTGGTTAATTACTTGCACTTGCACTTAATACTGGGCAAAGGCGCTTTTAAATATCGTATATACAACTGTGTATGACCTATTTTGGGGACATAGACAAGTCCTAGGAAATTATCAAAGCTTAGTTGTACTGCAGACTATCATACAATGAAGATTGACGTGGAATCAATTATGTCTGTGTTTACCCTGTGACCAATGCTAGTGTAACCTCATTGAATATACAATTCGTACGACGAAGACATCATTCCAGATCCAGACACATCCTGTCAGTGATGTCAATGTTCAAGTCGCACTAAGGTTCGCATCTTGGTAGGTGGTTAACCTTTAGCATTATTTACGAAACAGCCTACGAATATTAATCTATAGTAATTGACTTGTTTGACAGTATGCTGTAATCTATGAGTAAATTTCAAGGTTATTTTATAACACCAGCACTATTAGTAATAGTACTACTACCACCACTACGACTACTACAACTACTACCACTACTACTACTACTACTACTACTATTACTACTACTACTACTACTACTACTATTACTACTACTATTACTACTACTACTACTAC